>VZRE01004653.1:1522-102055 GCA_013396775.1 Cephalopterus ornatus
TTTTTTTTTTTTTTTTTTTTTTTTTTGGTGACTAAATTGAGATGAGTCATTTGCCTCATGCTCAGGACAATAACAACAAATAGGAAACCTTACATCACAGGTAGTGCCAAATATAAGGGATATTTATGCTCTTGGAAAGCTCACACAGTATAAAATCCAGAGAAATAGCTTGGGACTCCAGACACAATCAAGACAAAATTTAGGAGCTCAGTTCTTGTGCCCTAGTTCTGAGGCTAATTTTCATTGTATTCAATAAGATTCAGACAAGCTACATATCAGGTCCAAAGACAACTTTAAATACAAAACAGGATGCAGGCAAAGCTTGAAAGAGAGATGTCTGAAGAAGGTGTGTAAACATACAAGTAAAAGGCTTTAACCTAAGAAGCACATTGACTTCAACTGGTATTATTTAGCCTTATAAACTCTGATGACAGGAAGAAACAGACTATTTCCGAACTATTTGTGTAAAAAACAAACCAAATCCAGTTGGAACCAGATCAAACCCCTGTGCCCCCACTCCCAGTAGAGTGAAAATAAATGAACTGATTTATGGCAGATGCGTACCCCTTCATGGAAGCAAAGTTCATCTCCCCTTGCCATGCTGCATTCCTGTCACTAAGTGGCAGTATGTTAAAGTAGATACACAGGCAGCACCACAAGTAAGCTTTCTCATTACCTAAAATGGCTGCATGCCAATGTTGTGTCTTTCCCTAACTCCCCAGAAAAATACTTACTGTTGGTGTAAGAAAAAGTTTCTCAGGTCTCCATCTTTTGAGATCAAAAGTAGTTAGAAGAAACTATGGAGCACAATGACTTTGCAAATGGATTTATGCTTCTTTCTTTTTTCTCTAAGACCTTCCCTATAACTCAGTCTAAGTTTTAATACTAAGACACATGTTTTGAAATAGTATCCAGATCAACACCTTGGTTGATCTCTCATGAGAAATTCTGAAAGACGAGTTAACAGAAAGAACTGAAACAGTAGAGGCATTGAAATAGCTTCTTGAAAGTAACTGTAACATCTGTTGACCTCACTGGGAGAGTATTTAATGATAGGATCCCAAGCTACTCAGGTAGAATGAGCCAGGCAGACCCAAAAGGGACCTACATAATCTGTGTAGCAGTGGCTTCTGCGGAAGAGTTTTGTGCCAACCTGCAGTAGAAACTGTCTCCTCTAGACTCTGATGAAAACACATGTCTTTGGCACACAGCCACCATTTTTCTGGTGAAGTGTGTAGGGGTAGGTACAAGCTGAGTGGCACACTATGAATTTGGTTTATTTTTTTTTTTCCAGAAAGGCACATGACCAGATCACTGAATGAAGTTGTAACTGAGTTACCCTTGAGTTCTCCGCAGTTTCTCATTTGATCATATCTCTACCTCCTTTCTTGAAACCCCTTTTGTTTAAGCCATAGCTCAAAGGAAGAGGCACTTTTGCTATATAGTTCAGTGGAAACAAGTTTGACAGAGTAAAGCCCATCTGCAGCACTAAGTACCAGAAACAGGGGATACAGTGCCTTCAGTGAGGAATTTTGCCAGGCAGCGAGGAGGAGGGAAGAAGAAAGGAGAAGAAAGGAAGTGGAATCCCAAAGTTATGTCTGACCCATTGATGAATCATGAGCAGGAATCTCAGGCATGTCAACTGCAGCATCACACATGCTTTACAAAAATCCTGTTTGAGGTAGCACTGTCCAAAACACATTACAATAGGTATTGTCTCAAGTGTCATCAATTACTCCATTACTCTTAAAAAACCATAAAGGGTTGATATTACCTAATTAAACTCTATAGAAAGAAAGTGAGATAAGGTCAGGAATCCCTCGTCTCTGACATTGATGAGTACAATGAAAACACAATTTCACCGTCCATTCATCATGGTCCTCAACTGCTGGTCCTCAAAAGAGAATTTGTGGTGCCTCATGCTTTAAAAATTATTTGCTAGTGGCAATATGGTAGCATCTTTTTAACTTTGCCTGTGCAGAGTTTCAGTAGGATAGGAAAAACTCCCAATTAAGCTTTCTGAATAAAATATAAACATTTAACAGCAGCACAACTCAAGCACTGCTGAAACCTGAAACAGTGCACACAGGAGAAAATTGTTGCTCTCTCTTTTCAAGTGAAAGTGCCAGTTGGCTAAATATATTTGCATGAAGGAGAAAAGGAGGGAGGGGGGGACTGACCCTGAGATGGACAGCAAGGGCTAACAGTCACCTCTTCCACCCTCATCTCCTTCAATGCTGTTTTGTCGTTCCCTGTCCAATCTGGCTCTCACAGTAAGAATGCATCCTAGGATCTAACAGTTTCAATGGCTCTCACAACTGTCAGGCACAAATTCCCACAGATTCTGTTTGTCTCCACACTCACTTCAGGGAAGGTAAGGAAGGGAAGTGGGGAAAATCCTTTTTTCCAGAAATGATGATGTCTTGTCCATCTATCTAAGAGGACATGGAGAGACAGCAGCATGCATTCCATCTCTGTGGTAGAAAGGCATCCTGATCCCCCAGACTCCAACTGCAACAGCTTGGAAAGGGAGAGAGAAAAAATTGTCTAGAAACCCGCATCCATAATTGAGGTTCCTCTTTTTTTTCCCTCCTCTTTTTTTGTTTTGTTTTGTTTTGTTTTTGTGGGGTTTTATTTGTTTGGTTTTTTGGTGAGGGTTTTGTTTGTTTGTTTATTTTTTGTGGGGGAGGGGTGAGAGGAGAGGTATGCCTTGTGGGTTTTTTTCAGATTTACATTTAATTTTTTCACTGAAATTTTGGAATGGGCTGAGAAACACAAAGCTGGCAATACTGAGATAGTCTTGCAAATTCTTTGGGGCAAAAAAACCCTAAAAATATTAAAAATATCTAAATAATTTCCAAAAGTCTTCATTTATGACAATCTTGTTGATACTTTTCAAACAGCTCAAACTGTCAACCTTTCAGATCAACAAAAGACAAAAATAATTATTTTCTTTGGAATGAAATTTTATAATTTATCTGGTTTCCAAGGGTATGAAACTCATGATAGTGCTCTGTGATCGTTTGTGTATGTATATGTTGTCATACATGTATGCATATGTATCTGTCCTCCTAACTATAATAATTGCAAATACATTACCCAGTTTTAACTCCCTCAGATGAGTTGCTACATTTTTACAAGTGTTATAGAAATAAGTCGTCATAGAAATAGGCAAGAGTTCCTATTTCTGCCCTAGAGGAAAGGCTGCAATACAAGCACTGACACTACAGACGGAGGTGACCCTGAAGATAGAAATTCTTAACAAATGAGGTATCATCTACTCTGCCAGTGGAAAATCTACCAGGTTTCGGAACTACCAGAAAACGAATTGGTTAATTCTTTTAGAAACCAGTCTCTACTATAAGGGATCTTGAAACTATTTTGTCTTTCCTGGACACAGCCATCTTTCCCACCCAGAACACCTTGAATATCACTTGGGTTTGGCTTCCTTTCTGAACTATTAAGATGTCCTTTAACTAAGAAAAAAAAAAATCTCATTAGCAATCCTGAAGGGCTCAATTCTTCCATATTCCCCTAAGATATTCCAGTTCAGCTGCCAGATGAACTTCTCCCACAGTAGGGTTACTAGTCTCCATCAAAGAATAATAGTTCCTGGTGAGTTCTTCTTATTTGGAGCTCTACCTCCTACTTCAATTTCCCCTTTATCAGGAGCAGTGGTTTAAACATGCTTCTTCGACAGCAATGTTTTCATGCTCTGTGTGTGCATGAACACAAATAAAACTTTGACTGTATTTCCCTGTGGCCACACCTCAGCAGAAAGCAGCTGATGCTTCATACCAGGGCATCCTTGAGTGCAGAAAGGAGCCTGCAATAGTTTATTGGGGGGATGAAGGATGAAGGACATCACTGACCACAGTTCTCTGTCTAAAGGTTTCAGCACACTGTCTTGAGAGAGAAATTTTCTACCCTTGTATTTCTGGCATTTCTGCAAATCCCTTTACTTCACATGCTGTTCTTACCTTCTGATTGTTGACCTTTTCTCTTCCAATTCACCTCTCTGCTTAACAAGTCTCTCTCCCTCCCTTTTGCCATCAAAGGATGTACTGCCACTTGGCAAACTGCTTGACATCAAACTGTGCATGTGACTTAGGGAGGTTTGATTTCCAGCTCCATTAGGTCAGCACAGACCGGTTCAATATTCTTCAGATACCAAGCTGGCTCACTCTTCAGCGTGGAGCTGGCAAAGAAATGTTCCCTCCCTCTCCTCTTCATTTTATGTGCGCATTAAAAGTATCCATGACCAAATCAAAAATTGTGCAGCTGTTTCAATAGCTGCAAAACTGCTTAGAACAGAGAGCCCAGAGTATAGAGAAAGAGACCTTTGTGAATTGAACACTCTCTGAACTAACTTGTTTGTGAAAATCCATGTATAATTAAAGCCTCTCTTGTTAGTGAATGGAGCCATACTTAAATACACACAATGTATATC
This sequence comes from Cephalopterus ornatus, assembly GCA_013396775.1. Taxonomy (NCBI): domain Eukaryota; kingdom Metazoa; phylum Chordata; class Aves; order Passeriformes; family Cotingidae; genus Cephalopterus; species Cephalopterus ornatus. The sequence continues at coordinate 5,973 of VZRE01004653.1, forward strand.
TTTATTTCCAGCTCAAATTTTTTCGAAACATTTTCCAGCGATGTGTATTATGTGGCTTTGGCAACTGCCGTGCATCATCATCATCATCATTCAAACAGTGGAGCTCCCAGCTTCATTACGAGCATCTTTCCCCTAAAATACTTTTTGATGGACTACAGTATAGGCAGTCTAGACCTGAACTGCATAATAAATGGATGCTATGATTCCTCTAATGGCAAGGTCCTTTCTCCCACTGCAAATGGAGATGTAATTCAGATGCACACTATCGCACCCTTTTCATGCTGAGAGACAAAATAAACAGCAGCATTCGTTTGTCTGTTTCCATTTCCCTTACCAAAAAGTCAACTTCCAAGGAAAATGTTTACCAAAACATTTCCCTGAACAATCTGAATAATATTTTAATGGACCACTTACTTAGTTAGTATCTAATTAAATTTTGCATCATGAAGAGCATATTCAAATCACTGTGGTATTGTGAATAAAGTTTCAATAAAAAATACAGGATAAAAGAAATCTGCAAAATAACCACCATTAAACTAATGAGTAAAAATTCAGCAGCTATAATAAAATCCACCAGAGAACAAATAAACTGGAAACAACCATATTACCAAAGAATATTAGTCAGCTTTCATCTTGTTCCCTCATGCATCCCAGCACAGAACGGCAAAAAACTCAAATACTCAAAGGAGAATACTTTGACGGAAGTAAGGGCCAAACACACATACATGGGGAGATGAAGTAAACAGTAGCAGCTGCATGGCTTAAGGTACCAAATAGTATAAAATCTCTTAATTAAAAAATGAATTAATTGTGAGTGTATTTCTCTTGACAGAGCACATTTTCACTCCTGCGGAATGCAATTGTTAACACATTTAAAAGATAAACTCTTTGACAGTTATACCTGTAATATAAGGGGATAATATTAAGAACAAGGAAGCACGCAATCACTCTTTCACTTGAAATTGGGCTTATCGCACCCCACCTGGATCCTATAAATATTTTCCTAAAAGTTGTTTGGTTTCTGCACTGCTCCGCAACACAATTCAGCAATAGACATCTGTAATACTGAGCTTGAGCTGCTCCTCTGATTAGCTGCTGACAATGCCCCATGTCCTCCCCGCTGACACTCCCGTTATGTACCGGCTCACTTAAAAGGTGCAGTGAGCAAGTGTGCAGAGCCCTGCAAAGAGGTTCTGCACCCTGAGCTCCAGGCGTGTTGGTAGTCTGATTTCATCTGTGCTGCTAGTGCTTAAAATCAAGCAGGCATGAGCATTTTGAGGATTTGAGAAAATGGAGTGTTTGCAGGATCCAAATTTCCACAGATTCATAAATTAGGAGTTCAACCAGCATAAGAGTGGGGTTCACTACTCTGAGTTGTTGTTCCAGGTAAAGAACATATGACATCCTGTACTTGATGCTCTCAATTTTTGGGAATCCTTTCCAATCCACTTCCCCTTGGCCCATGTTTGGGCAAAATGCAATCTACAGATATCAGAAAGCTCTCTGTGTATATTGGTTTGCTGCAGTTAAGGCAGTACTTGCAGGCAAAGCAGTACTCCCTGAAGAATTTCACTTATATTGCTGTTTGTCTGAGCTCTCTTTAAATGTCTGCTCGTCATCAAAGAGGTAAGGGAGGCTGCCAGTTTGTGAATACCTTGTTGTAAAGTCCCATAAAGAAATTCAGATCAATCCTACAATTTAAATACACAGAACATGTATTTTCTTTTGCATAGACATCCTTAAATGTACACATAACAAGTGAATTTGCATGGGGGGATTTCTTTTAAAAAAAAACACTTTTGAAAAGTCAAGTAATTCCGATGAACATTTGACCTAAGAAGATTATTTTCATTCCATCTTCAGGCATATTTGGAGTCTCCTCTGAAAGAGTATTTTGATAGCAAAATGTAGATAGCTTTGACCCCAGCTATCACCCCACAAAATCAAAAGTAATTATGGGGTCAAATTGTGTATATTTGAATCCCAGATTCTACCTGCAGAACTTGCAGAAACAAAGTACTAAAAACAGTCTGCTTAACACAGGCACTTAAGGTTACCTGAAACTTCAGTGAGTGACTTAATCCTACAGCCATAGAGGCTTCATTTCCTCGTAACATCGGTGGAAGGGTGGAGATGCTTTCAAAGAATCCCAAGGGAAAGAACCTTAAATTTATCTAAATTTGAGCATGATTTCTTGCTTTTTGAGACCTTTAAAGACATCTGCTGCTTTCCACTGAGAAAATAGTTGGCCTAGCTGCTCCAGCAGACTGGGAACAGCTACCGAAGACAACTGCTTTCTCTGCCACCTATAATTCAGTCAAGTCTAGGTTAATTCTGCCTCAAGATCTGAGTTAGGTGCTGAGCAGTCTGCTCCTGTTTGTGTTTGAAGCATTTGTGCCTGGTGCTGATCAAGGAGTCAAATTTTGTTTAGGGAGGTAGAAAGTAGGAAAAGGATTGCTATGGATACACTCAAAACTGATTATCACGTCTGCTCTAAAAAGGTTTTCTATTGGTGTAGTACTTAACAGAAAAAGGAAAATAAGCATAGCTGAAAGCATATAAATATGTCATAAAATACCTATAAATAGAAATATATACATATAGGTACACATATTAATATAAAAGAAAAGACTGGGTGAATGCTTATCATTCCTAAACTCTAAATTAATACTGCCTTTAGTTGTTTTTTGAAGGAGATTTGTTTAACATAGAACTTTTCAATTGAGTTTCCTGATTTCGTTTTCCATGAAACATACTGTACTAATTTGAATCACAATGGTGCTATTTTTGCTATGATATGTCCACACATCTCTGAAACCACTCCCCAGCAGTACTGAGCAAGGGGCAGAGGCAATGTTATAAACCTTTGTATATTGTTTTTCATTAATTATTTTTCAGACATGGAGGCCTCATTCTTCAAGCATTCTCCTGACCTGTTACTTTGCAGCTAACAAGGCTGAAGAAAGACAGGAGAGCTGGTAAACTTCGTTAGGATGTATCAGCAGAAAAAATGTTCTTCCTTTACTTAGTAACCTGCCATTTAAGACATGCCAGGATATAAGAGCCCTAGGTGCGACTCACTCTTCTGTTTGGCAGTATTTGACTCCCAGTGCCCTGGGGTCTATCTTACTAGTCCAATCGTACCAGGTTCTTAATTTCTCTTTAGACAATTTTTCCTTTTGTATAATTATTAAATTTTAATTTGAGAAGAATCTGGTGTCCAGATCTCTCACACTCTGGATGCATGCCCTAATCAATAGGTTACCACAAAAAAAGATAAGGACTTTCTCTGCAAATCTACCTTTTCATATCCTTGTTTTTCTCCTATGGTCCTAAAATCAAGGTATCTTATTGTATTCAGCAAAAAATTGAGTTATTACACTTTAATGGAAAACTTAAATTAAACTTCAAACTTAGTTTAATCTAAACTTTTATTCCTGTCACCATAAAAAGCCTCACCTTCCCCCATGCCTCAAATCGGGGCCAACTCAAGACTGGAGAGTAGACACAAACAGAATGGGAAATGAGGGGCAGCAGCATAAATGAAGCAGCCTTGAACAGAGCTCCTGCCCAGACTTATGCCTGCATATATGATATTTCCTAATTAAAAAGTACAGTTTCTATCATCTGTGCCACTCATAGTAAGAGAAGTGTTACACTGTCACTGACTTAATGGGAACTGACAGGACAAGGGGTTGCTATTGCCGTCACAAGAGCGAGGCATCCTTTGATGAGCTCTACAAACAGCCTCAGTTGAATATTCTTCTCAGATAAACTCTGTTCCCGGGTGAAACAGGCTGGAATATATCCCTATGTCAACATGGCTGTTCCACTTTTACTCTAACTTTCAAAAAAAACCATTTACTCTTTAGGCCAAAATTAAGCAGAAATAGTATCTACCAGAAGTCAAACTGGTGAATAGAGTCTTGGGCAACAGAACTGCCACCAAATTACCTTTGCCATTATCATGTTAGATTATGTATATGCATGTATAACTGTTAGATTAGTGATCCTCTCTGTGTCTTTTCTTTATTTGCTGCTCCACCCCCAGTCCAATACAGTAGTAGAAATCCTGTACCACTCCAACAGAGAAATCAGCTTTTTTCTGCCCTAGCCCAGGTTTTGAAGGCTTAAAATTTTTTTGCCCTTGACTGAAGACATTTTGGTCATTGGTGAACTCTTCCAAGTTAAATAAAATTTAATTTTCAATGTAAGTTGATATAATACATGAACAACAGCCAAACTGAAAAGTTAACATCATTTTTGCTTAATACAATTTTTTAAGGACACCTATATGGACTATTTGCTCAGAAAGGTGTTTCACTGGGAAGGTAAAAAATGTAGTGAGTCTGTATGAGCCCTTATAGCTTCTCTCATGCAAGGAAGGAGGAAGAATCTCAGTTTTAATGTGCATCAACACAAAAAAAATGGTTTTTCCTTCCACTTAGCAACCATATTTTAATCAGAATTATGTAAAATCCTAGTAAAGACAAGAAAGAGAGCTTACCATTTCACAGACTAGAAGATAAAACCTTTTGTAAATGTGGTTATCTCAATGTCCTCAAAGACCAGAGAAACTAGTATATTATCCAAAACAAATCATTATTTTATATAACACAAACCAAAAATATATATTCTCCTAGAGGTAAAAAGAATTTAACTTGTGTTAACCCATCATGGACATGCACAGCTTCACGCAGAAGAAAAAAGTGTTAATAATTTGTTTTTCCACTTGGAACATTTTCATTCCTAGCCATAGAAGAGAGCTAGTACCACCTAGTAAGCAAATTTGTATTAAGAGCAACTGCGAATGATTATTCTCCATTTTTGAAAATGTACTTTTTTCCATCAGCAATAAACCCTGTTTGATGCTATATGTGCTCACCTGGTGCATTTTTGTAGCCCAGATGATTTGTACATGCTTTGCAGTATTTAATTTAAAATATTCTCGCTCTGATGGTGGGGAGAAGTCCTTAATTTATAGAAGGACCTCCTTCAGTGCTAGAGTACAGGGGGTTCAGTTAAAGAAGAGGTTCAACTACTGATGGCTATGGAAAGAACATGAAAATATTGCTTAGAAAAAAAAATTAAACCACCTGTAAAATGATATTTACCTGTGTGAAAACAAATCTTGACAACTTACAAAGAAGTACTGAAATATTGATGAGTCAGGTCAGTTTTATTTTAAAATGGTTCTCTAAAAGATTTGACACTGCACCAGAATATTTTTGCTCTAAAATGATTTCAGCATGAAATATCTCTCTCTCGTATATAAACACACAAATCAGCACTAAACCACTGAATTATTGCCTACTTGGTAAGATCTAATACTTCTTCCTTTGCAGCCACTCCAGTAGATAAAGATAACTTTTCCTCCGTTCATTATAAGCATTGGCAATATTGGGAAGTTATTTTAGAATGGAGTATTTTCAAGAACAACCTATCATAACTGCTTGACTTTGGAGTTAGCCTCACCCTTTTATGTCATTTTGTAACAAGACAACTTGCACAGAACCTTGTTTCCTCCTTTGAACCTGTTCACACAGAAAAGAGAGGTTTGGTGATTTGGCAAGTCCGAGTTATCATTGGTTTAATTAACATTCACAATGGTCTTACACTGTTTGGCATACCACTGACTTCAATAATCATAATAACATGGGGATAGCAGAGACCTCATTGCAGAAGGAACAACCCACAGTCTCAAGTCTGCTTGCACAGGTCATGCTAAGCGGAGTCAGTCATGGCATCTCTACTCCTGCTACTCCTGATGACCAGATTAAAGGCAGCATAAACAGCACCTGCTTATTCGTGCTGCAGTCGCATCTTCGCTTACTGCACCAGGAGAGACGTAAGAAATCTAGCTTAAAAAAATGCTTCTGCAGTTCATAGTAGCCAAAGTGATTAGTTCGTGTGTCAAGGTGAATGATCTACTAAGAAAAATAAAAACAAGCCAATATTATATAATTAGTAATAATAGTATGAAATTAGGAAATAATAATAATGTGTAGGGCATTTAAAATAAGGCTAAAACAGGCAATAAAACTTGCTTTAACACGCTGCCACCATCTGTTCTACATCATAAATTGACTAGGTTGGGATCCACTTTGTCTGTTACAAACCAAAAACTTATAAAGTAATACTAATATACTACAACAACCTAGACTAATACTATTGAACTGAAAGGAGTTCAAAGCTATTGAGACACAAATAACAGTTTGAAAGCTGAGAATATGTCTGATTTTGCACAGAAATGGGTCCATTTTGAAATGGGAAAGAAGCTTATAGGTAAGATTGTCTATACAACACTTAAAAGTGTGCATATTCTGGGAAAAGAAAGAATTTTGAAGAATTTTTGTGATTTATTAGTGAACACTGTAATGAAAATGTAGCCAGTGAGATGTTTTGTAAGTTTTATCAATATTTGTTACAAATGATTAGATTTTTTTATAATAACATGTATGCCTCACATAGTCTATAATTAAATTAATTCCATTAGTTAAATGAAATTTTGTACATAAATTGAATTTGAGAAAGTGGGATTCAATTGTATTGAAACAGTTATTAATAACCACTGTATTAAGTGGTTACAATCACCAGATTCAGGTAACTCAAAAGTGAATTTTTTAAGACATGAGCAATAACACAATAAAATATTGTCTTCATGTGTAACTAACCTGGATGGAAGTATTTTACTAGACTCAGTCAGCATGGACTCAACTTGTTTGGCCAGTAGTTTCATTTGCCCCCGCTGTTTCTGCTCTTTAAATGATCCGCTTACGGGGCTACTGGCATCCCCTGCAGGGTCTCATGTTCTTTCCCGGGAAACAGCACAGGTAGGTGAAAGGAAAAAGAGCCAAAAAGGGTTAATATGAAAAAAATTGGAGTTTTTTCAGACTACTCATTTCTAATGGTACTAGTTTTGCAACGTTTTCTCCCAGAACAAAAAATGAAACCTAGAGGTAGTACATTTTGGCTGATTTGCACCAATGAAGTGTCATAGGCACTTTTTGACTGGCCAATATACTCCAGATACTCATTGACAATATCTTGAGATCCAAAAGAAACCTTTAAGGCACTACTTGTTTCTAAGACCACTGGCTACCAAGCCAAAGTGTGAGGTGTAATTTTTGCTTGATCTTTGGGAAAAAAATTATTTGTGAAACAGGTCTTGCAACCAGAAATGGGAAGTTGCAGCTGGACAGTGTGCCCAGGTGGCCAAGAAGGCCAATGGCATCCTGGCCTGTATCAGGAACAGTGTGGCCAGCAGATCCAGGGAAGTGATTCTCCCCCTGTACTCAGCACTGGTGAGGCCACACCTGGAGTACTGTGTCCAGTTCTGGGCCCCTCAGTTCAGGAAGGATATTGAGGTGCTGGAGCAGGCCCAGAGAAGAGCAACCAGGATGGTGAAGGGACTTGAACACAAGTCCTGCGAGGAGAGGCTGAGGGAGCTGGGGTTGTTTAGCCTGGAGAAGAGGAGGCTCAGGGGAGACCTCATCGATTTCTACAACTACCTGAAAGGAGGTTGTAGCCAGGTGGGGGTTGGTCTCTTTTGCCAGGCAACCAGCGGTAAGACAAGGGGGCATGGTCTTAAGCTGTGCCAGGGGAGGTTTAGGTTGGATGTTAGGAAGAAATTCTTTACAGAGAGGGTAATCAGGGTTTGGAATGGGCTGCCCAGGGAAGTGGTGGATTCTCCGTCCCTGGAGGTGTTTAAGAAGAGACTGGATGTGGCACTTAGTGCCATAGTCTAGTAACTGGTAGTAGTGGATCAAGGGTTGGACTTGATGATCTCAGAGGTCCCTTCCAACTCGTATGATTCTATGATTCTATGATTCTATGACATGTAAGAATAATTGAAATGTTGAGGCATTGATTTCAAAAACTGCTTTCTTACACTGTAGTGTATCTCTCACTCGTATTGTCACTATCACTATCTCACTGTGTTTCTCTGTGTTATCTGTATACTCATTCTCTGTATTTGGGTAAAGCGCTCTAGAAGTTCTCCTCATATGTATTTTTGGCTGCCTTTCCCACAGTTCTCACAGCCTTACATTCAGCTATATAACCACAGTCTATTGTCAAGATCAGAAGTTATGTGTAAGGTCTGTCTGTCATTTTTGTCATTTTCTGTCAAGTTTGTCATTTTCCCCACTTCCCTGCATCCCCAAATGTGAAGACATGGTGTGGTGAGAGAAAGGTCCTTCCTTGCAGTCAGAAGACCATAAAGACCCTCAGCAGAGGCCCTGGCTCAAGAGCATCAATAGTGTGTTCAGATGGGAAAGGGGGAATGTACTTAGCCTTTTGTTCACTAATCTAGATCGTCAGTAACAATCTTTTCTCTCCTCAGAAACAGAGTGACTTTGGGGCTGCCATGAAGAGCCTTTGTTTGTCCAGAGCAGGATTCAACACCTGATTGTGATCCACTGACTGCAGCAGGTGGGTTTACAAGTAAAAGAAAATTCTCTAGTTACTTATTTCCAAACTTAAAAGGGAGTTTTTCCTTTACATTTTACTTTCTGCAGGGAGAGGGTCCTTGCTGTAGTAGTGAGCTGTGCAGGCTTGTGTTTGAGTTGAAAAGCCTTGCAAGGATGGAGTGTACTGGAGCAGAGGGAACTTGCACGTCTGTCTCTACCACCTGTTGCTGCTGCAACCAGGCATGCATTGATTTATTCAAATTACAGCAGGCAATCAGTGAGCCACTAATGGGGTAATTTACGTGTCCCTTCATTCCTCTGGTGTTTGTAGCAGGAGCAAGCATTGAGACAATGCAATGAAAATTAAGAGAAAAGAAGAAAAGCAGAGAATAAACAGGAAAGCAAATGAAAAGTTGAATACTGACTGAGGAACAGACTGACTCCTCTAGTATGTGTACCAAAACTTCTAATATATTTTCTGGGCTTCTGAGAGCAACAGAATGGTATGTTGTTCCTAATGCAAACATCATTCCGAGGCTGTTCGTTTTCATATTTAGTCATATCACAGCAAAGCTAAGGGGGTGTCAATCACACTCGGCACATCTGACTGGGAGAGCGCTCCCTTCACAGCTGCATCTGGCAGAATACACTCCGTATTTATTATATTTTTAGTAAGGCATACTATCTTGTTCATGTGTGAGAAACTGTAATGCATCTTTCACATTTAAAGTGCCCTCTGAAGCTTTCTGCCTCACAACCTCCTGCCTACTTTCACTGTTACCACTAAATTTTTTATACTGTCTTGAGCATCTCAGAAAGAATTGCAAATTCCAGATAGAACATGATTAATTTAGCACTGTCCTCTCCTACAATATAGTGTACAGACATCCATCCTGCTTCAGCTGGCTATGTCTTATCTCGGCTCTTAGTGAAAAACTAAATTAAGGCAAAGGCTGAAGTCACTCATGTGTACTACTTTTAAAATTAATTTTTGCTGACAGCACCACAGAGTCAAAAGCATGTAGTTGCATTATGAAAGCCAGAACAGAGATTAAAATATATGTGTATTTTTGTTATTCCAGGATAGAGAGTCTTTTGCTCCTTCTACATTAGTTATTTTCCCAAAGGACTCTACATTCTTCCTTATTTGGGGAGTAAAAGTTGAAACATCAGTCTCCTTTCCATTTGCTAAAGATTTTTACTTCTTATTGTGTTTAACTCCTTATACTTGCTGTCTTCTTTGTAAGATGTGAGTGAAGTTGAGTGAAGTTCTATGATGGGCAATTTAGGTGAGCGGAATGAAGGACAATTTGAAGACACTAACATTGTTATGTTAGTAATGTAAATGTGTCTCATTGTCAACAAATTATTTAATTTGAGAGGAATCCTCCTTGGTTTCTGAAAAAATGAAATCATTCAGGTCCATGCACTTGAAACAATTTTGACTTTTATCTTAATATCTTAACCTGTAAAATGTTCAGAATTGAAACATTGGTTTTTTAACTAAACTTTACATTTTTCCCAACTTTTTGACTATCTGGGAATACAATAATTCTCTCTTGTCTTGATCTAAAGCAAGTTCTGCATTGTAGTTTTTGAAACTACGGCAAACCCCAAATCTCCATTTATTCTGATTTATTTCCTTTTTCTCTCCCTGGTATTACCAGAAGCCACTTTTCACCTCTCTGCAGAGATGAAACTGAAAGAGAGCAATGGGGAAATTAATGTTTTCTATGCTGAAGCTGCTTCCCAAACCTATGATGACTGTTCCAGCTGGTATGAAGTGCAGCACAGGCAGGTTCTGCCGTTCCTTGTTTATTGCTCTCTAAGCGGGGTGAACTATATGTTCACTATTTTCCAGATTACCAGTGAGGCTTAGTTGGTGCTTCTTAATCAGATCAAAGACAGAGAGAACAGGGACAAGCTCAGCAGCAGCCTCGCTCATCAGCATTCCCTTTCAATGCAACTAACATTAGGCAATAGTCTGACTTTTCTCACAGTGACCACACTCACAAGAAGCCTTTGCAGCAGCTCTGAAGTGTGTCTCTTCCAGGACAGTACAGCAAAAACAGGCCCTTTGAAAACATGTTTGAAAGCAGAGAGTGATGTGCCATCAAGCTGAGCTCCTCACAATACACGCATCAAAGGAAGCTGTTGGAACAGCAAGAAAACAGTGTTGTAAAGGCTTAACATAACTGCATGGACTCCCCATGCTGCAATTGCACTTGTCAAGGGACATTAAAAATTGTATCCTATTATATGAGACTCTGTGTGTGACTCTATTGCAGAAAAGATTGTTCAGGAAAGAGTAAGGAGTCAGAAGTATATTGATCAATAAGAGCAACACTATATAAGATATAGAAAACCAGTTGTAAACTAGGATTTGTAATAGATCACAAACTAAACATGACTGAAAATATCATTCTTTTAGAGAGACAAATTTCATAGTGTGATATATCACTAGGAGCACTGCTTTCAAGACAGACCAATGCATCCTTCAGGCCTTGACAGCCTCGACAAGGACACTACTGTAAACTTTGTCCACTTCTGGGCACTGTATTTTAAGGCAGATGTGGGCTAAAGCAAGAAGTCCAGTGAGTTACAAGAATGATATGAGATTTAGAGAGTTTTTTTTAATTTTATAATTGGGATTGTTTAGTCTAAAGAACAGTAAATCAAGTGGGAACATGGTATGAATTTACAAGGACATAAATTTTATTCTCATAAATTTATTTTCAAAGAGGAAAAGACTTTTTTTGTATTCACATGACCAGGAAAAGAAGGAATGCCCTGAAATCAGAAAAAAATAGATTCATTCGTAACAGAAGAATCTTTTAAGGGTAATGAATTTTGAAGCACTGGGGTAGTCTGTGTGCATCAGTTATGGATTATTTTCCATTGCAGAGCGTATTAGAGAAAAAGTGATCAGAAGTGATATGAACAGAACTGATACCATACTGCAACAGTGCAATGGACAAGATAAAGTATCTAGGGCCTTTTTCTATCTACTTTTTATTATCATAACACCAGTCAATAGGGACATGTGAAAATTAGATGTTAAGTTTTAATGCTACATAGTGCCTGTTCCAATGGGTGCATGAACAGATCAAAAGTGTCTGGGAAAAGTCTACTGACAGAAAGCTTATAATGGTATTTTGGGTGAGATTCTTTTGCACTTTGCTCTAAAACGCACATCAGATTATGTCTGGCCTCTAATGGATAAAACCATTATCCAAAAAAAAAACAAGCTTCCCCAAGAAAAGAAGTTTTTTCCCATGCGCTAGAACTGTAAGACATTAAGTAACACACACAGAGGAGCACAGATCAGTAAAAAAGGCACACAATTTTTCAGAGAAAAAAAAACCCCAAAAACTTTGAACAAAACACATAGATAGCTTGAGGCAACAAAGAGACTAAAAGTCCTGTTCTAGTAAGGTGCTCTTCTGGTAGATGCCCATCCCTGCATTGCCACTTGGCTTCTGCTGAAGTCCAATCATGGATATCTTCCAGACCTAGACATAAAGGGAAGACAACTTTATCCAGAATTACTGGGGCTAAAACCTTGCATTGAGTAGGTATGGACAAGAGGTGAACAGCTCATGTTGATCTCTGTGACAACGTCAATATATTTGGAATACACAGGAATCAAAATATATGACAGGAGAACATTTTGAAAGAAGTCTAAAATTTTAACTATTAGCGTTTGGGAATTCCTTAAAAGACAATTCCTTTTTGGCAGCTAATATAACAGTAGAAGACTGAAAACACTGAAATAAACAGAACATCAGAGCTTTCATTGAAGTAATTCCATTAAAAGTGTGATTGGGAACTCTAGCTTTTTTTAATTGACTTTTTTCTTCTATTAAAAATTATCCACAAAAACATATGGGATTGTTTTTTAATAATTGGACCATTTTGCCAAGATACCAACATGATTAAGGAGCCAAACTCTCATCTTCAAATGCAGTGAAGCAATAATTTAAAAAAATAGTCTCAGCTTCTTATTAGCTCATCAGGCCATACTTTATATCTACTTGATTAAGACTCAGAGGGGTGATCAAGCATTTTGCCTATGGAAAGAAATTTGGTATTGTAGTTAGGATATAGAAAATCGGTTTCAATTCTTAATTTTACCTCCAAATTGGCAATAAGACAAGAAATACATAATGAAACTTAAAGGGACCACAGTTAACTTTTACATGCATGAGGGGTCATTTTTCGTGAGGAAACAGACATGTATAATTACTTGGAATAACTGTGTTGCTGCAGTGACTATAGTTTCAACACTGGATGTGTAACTCTTGGGAAAAAGAGAAGGGATTTAAAAAAAAACATAACAAAATTAATGGGGTAAGTGTGAATGACAAATTTTTAGTCTGCCAAATAAGTGGGAAGGGGGAAAAAAAAGAGATTCAATGAAATAACAAAACTTTTCATTTTTCTTCAGGCTGAAAAAAAAAACACCCCAATACATTTCCTTTCAGGTAGACTTGAAAAGATTTTTCACTGAAAAGATTCAAATTAAGAAACCAAAATATTTCATCCTAAAAACACTGAAACAAAAACTTCTCACTCAATAATTTATTTACAGACTGCCTCATTTTTCTATTTACTTGCATCACAGCTGTTTGTCAAATTCACAAGGAGCTATGCTGTCTATTGAACTACATTTTTTGCTAGTGTTTTGCAAAGCCACAAATTAAAGTAACTTATTCTTAAATTTCTGGCCATATATTTTTTAACACTAATGTGCACAGCTTTCACTACCTCACAAAAAAACCCTTTATCCATCAATTTCCTTGGAAAAAATAGCTTTAAATATAGCTCCCCTGAAAGTCAATAAGACTTAAAGAGTCTATGTCACTTCATCATTTTAGTATATTCCTGTCCAACCTCCTAATCCTACACATACATGTGCGTACAGATTTCTCCATACTAAATTTATTATAAATTAATTGGTATTAAAGCCGCATTATGAAAAAGAAAAAAGGAAAAGAAATTTTGCACCTAGCCTATCATATATCTAAGCTTTAAAAGGAATGAAATACACAAATGAGAAGAAACTGCTACCAGAAGCACCTCAGTGTAGACTTCTAGGGTGCCAGATCATTTTTAAATAGCTCTCTACAACCCCCTGCCCATGTTCCCATTCTTCTCCCCAGGTAAACAACTACACAAGAGAAATAGCAGCAGTTTACCCACTGAGTTTGTGATTTCACAAACTCTAAAAAACTATTATAAATGGCAATTTGTCTAGAGTGAATTAAGAGTAGTATTTGCACATTTTTGTGCTTGGCTGAGCTCATGTTGTTTCTTTGGGAATAAGTTATCAGTTTTTGACATTTCCGTTGCCTTATTCCCCTAGTGGAGCATCACTCGCCTTTTACATTTTCTGCTGTTTTATCTCTGTGAGAAAGAGGTGTCAGTTAATTTTGCTCTTGGGATAGAGATGCGTAAGAAGTAAAATTTCCAAACTTCAGATTAATGGCTGGAGGCAACCAAAGAATTGTGTTTGTCCTGAGATTAAAGGACTGTTTCATGCTAAGTGATGCTTTCAGGTGCTTGGAGTTTGCACCCAAAGCCTATAATTTAAATTATTGGGCACCAAATGGATTGCTTGAAAGCGAAAGGCCTGTGCCACTTCCCCACCCTTCACTTCAATCTGTGAAGAGATTCTTCAGTGTCCGCAAATAAGTAGGGTGCCACTGCTTTCACAGTTCTAATCTTTTCCTACATGGGACTATTGCAACATAATGTCCTGTAGCTCAGTGAAAACTGTTGGTACCTCCTAAATTTCCAGAATCCTGGGGTTTTTTTGGGTGACACAGGCACAGACAAAAGGACAACACAAACACATCGTTTGAAGGAAAGGGGAGTCTCGCCACTACAGGGTGTGTGGAGAGGTGTATTATTCTTGGCTCAGTGTAATATTCTGCACAGAGCAGAGGATCGCTTGGGAAGACCCGTGACACCTTTTTGCTTTTAGCCTCATGGAATCATATGCTTTCCTAAGGTTTTTCCTTCAGGGGTGGTTCACAGAACTAGTGCAGCAAGGCGTGAGTTGTTTCCCAAGCTCAAGTGTGCGTTATTTCCCAAGTTCTTTCTGTCAGCATACCTTTTGCTTGCAACGGGGGATGAAAGGGTCCACAGACTTTGGCCTCTTTCCATATTCTCACAGCAGCAAAAGCATACAGCATTTTCAGGCCCAGGGTAGGCAGCAGAAGTATTAAAGCAGAGTCACATCAGGTCTCAACACGTTTCTAGCATGACAAAGTGTCAGAGGAAGACTTTTTTGCTTGAATTTCAATCACAGAGTCTGCAACTCTCACGCAAGGCACCATTGCTCAGTCTGAGTAACAGGAAGATAGTACACAGAGATGATTTTGCTCAGCTCATATTTTAAAAATGAGCCTGTGTGTAATAGCTCTCAACTTGCTACTGGAGAAAATGCAGGGTCTCTGGCTAAAGAGACAGGAGAAACTAAAACCACAAACTGTAGGCGCTGTGCCAGAGGGGGTTTCCTCTCTCTCAGCACGGGTCCATTATCATTGCAGCAGGCTCTGAAAGCTGGTTTTACTCCAAGCAGCAAAACGTCAAGTATGCGTTGGCTTGAAGGAATTCTTCACACTGTCCTGTGCTACAGGAATAGACTGTGCCTTTCATCCTGTCACAGAGGTTGTGGGTGAGAGTGTCAGGATTTTGGCTGAGGGTCCTTGTGAGAAACATGTGCTAGAATAGCAACCATCTTGTTCCCAGGTGAACTGCCCTTGTAAGTCACCAGCTACTCAACATTCCATGGCTCAGAAGTCTTCAACTCTGTTACAGGACCTATTGAAACAACAATTTTGAATAAATCCTATGCAAAATCTCACAAAAATAATTGGTGCTATAAAAAGTTTACTGTTCAGGCTGATGACAATGCAGCAGATGTGTGACACAGAAAGCTACAGTTTGGAATGATGACAAAACTAGGGCTTGTCACACACCCCAGCAGCAAACAGGCATTTCTCTGCAGGCAACCCAGAAAGAAACTGTAGAAGCTTGAGGTGCTGTAACTGAAAATGCTGATGGAATTTTTTCAATGCCTTTCAATTGGATGTGCAAGAAAACTATAGAAATACATATGTGATATTTAAGTCCGTTGGCAGTATAGGATGAGCATTCAGTAGTGCTCCCTATGAAGTTGTAGTGATGGCCACACCATATTAAACTTGACAGTTTTTATATGAGCGTAATCAGAAAGAGTTTTAGGAAAGAAATCAAGAGAAATAAGTATAACCCCATCATTTAAAACTGACACTACAAGATACTTTCTATAAGAGTTAATGTTTGAAGAAACACAATATTTATTTTGCACAGTTATAGGTCTTTTTAAGAGAAAACGAAACCTGTCTCACTATGATGCAAAGAAAGCTGTTTCAGTAAGAGCAGACTTTGAATGGTACTTTTAATACAGATATGACCAGATTTAAAACTGCTTGTGGCACATAGTGGAGGGTTATTGCAGTCAAAGTTCATATGTAGTGTTTAATTTGCTTAATAAAAGTTTGTGCAATTGAAGGTGCTGTGTAGTGACTGATGTGATAATACAAAGGGATTTTATTATTTGTTTAAAATGGTCTGTGACAAGATGATTGATTTATGAAGAGAAAAAAGTAGAGTTGTCTGTGAGCAATAAGCTTTGCACAGTTGCTCTCTTCTGACAAGGTCTGGCCAACCCGAGTCTGCTTTGTATCACTTCCTAAAGGCTATGCAGCAAAAGGAAGCATGTTACACCACCATCTAATCCCACCTTGCCCACCGCGTGAATAAATTAAAAGCTATTGGTTTCATTAAAACTGAAACTGTGCATCCCCCAAAAAAGTTTGGCCTCTTTGAAACAAGGAATTGTTCAGAAATGCATTTCTGCCCCAAACTTTGAACAGAATGAAAACATGACAGCATATTTGTATTATAAATGCAATCACAAAAGGAAATAATTTATGAACTCTTATACAGTAGACACCTTCTTTCAGCCTGAGAAGTTCAAATCATCTTGTTTTAGCTGGCTGTGGGTTCTCAAAAGGGACAAGTTTAAAGCTTTAACTGTACAGAAATTCGATAAGATTGTTTAAAGTCAATCTCTCCACAGGAGGAAATAGAAAGTACTGCCTGTTAGACTGAGGGGACAGATGTAGAAAGATTTTCCTCATTATTACAGTGAAGTAGTGGCCCCCTAAACTGCATCTACTGCCTCCAGCTCTGGGGTCTCCAGCACAAGAAAGACATGGACCTTTTGGAGCAAGTCCAGAGGAGGGCCAGCAAGATGATTAGAGGGATGGAGCATCTCTTGTAAGGCTGAGAGAATTGGATTTATTCAGCCTGGAAAAGAGAAGGTTTTGGGATGACCTAATCGCAATCTGAAGGGAACCTACAAGAATGACAGAGAGGGACTTTTTGCAATAGTGTGTAGCAACAAGAGAGAATGGATTCAAACTAAAAGTAGGTTTAGATTAGATATTAGGAGGAAGTTCTTTTCTGTGAGCATGGTGAGGCACTGGAACAGGTTGCCCAGAGAAGTTGTGGATGTCCCATCCCTGGAGGTGTTCAAGGCCAGGCCAGATGGAGCTCTGAGCAACCTGGCCTACTGGAAGGTGTCCCTGCCCATGACGGCGGGGTTGGAACTAGATTATCTTTAAGGTCCCTTCCAACACAAACCATTCTATGATTCTATGATTTGTACATGAGGTGTTGATAGATGCACAGTGCTGCTGTCCTCCAAAAGACAGTACCTCAAGTCTAATACAGTCATTAGAGGAAAGCAGGTGATTTGGGGCCATCTAGATAATATACATTTAACTAGGGCACTGAAGGTGAGTTCTCCTTGTGGAACTTTCACCTGCATTTTTTCATGGAATAGACAGGGAGTTTCTGCATCCCTGAAGTCCTGCTTCTCTGAGTATGGATAACTGAGATGCAAATCAGGCATCCCAGTTTATCCAGGGAGACCAGATTTCATTCTTTGCCTCTTGCAGCATCCGTGCAACTGTCTGGGACCTGTCCTTGCCAGGTATAGTAAAATGCAAGGGATACTATGATGATGCTGTCCCACCTCAGTCAACCCAAATGGACTGGCAACCTGCTGATTCTCCTTCTGATTTGAGGACATCCTTCCAAGGCTTGTTTCTTCAGTTAAGCAGAAATTCCAGTCTAGCACTCTAGCTAAATTAAATTTCTTTCCCTTTTTTGCCTTTAAAAGCCACTTAAAACTCTATTTAAACACCACTTAAGCATAATGTTATAATTTTGAGACAGCTAATCATCATTCCTTGTGATAGGTGATTCACAAAAGAGGAGATGCATCAATTGTCTAACACATCTCACCAAAAGAGTGAAATAACCTTGATTAGACCCTACAGCTTCCAACACCACAGCTGCCAATATTTAACATCTTCATACCCACTCTGTCATCATTTGTACTTCTTAGCTGTATCATGTGCACTGAGTAACTATTGGCTTTACAGCCTTATTCCACAAGGCCAAACTCAGTTTTTCTTCATGCATAGCAAAAGTTCCCCAAAAGTAACCCTGAGAGGGAGAGCCAAGCTTAACCTTATGAATTACTGAATACACATGGCCCCCTCCATAGGAGAGATGTCCTGAACACCCAACAGTGAGAAGACTGGGATTGTATTTAACAAAATAATTAAACACACTGCCTCATTTTGTAGTAAGCCTTGCTTTCTTTTTAAGAAGTCCTAGTAGAAGACATAATTATTTTTTCTTAGAAATAGATTTAAAAAAGACCTTTTTTTTTTTTGCTTGGTAAGAAAACCTTAATGATCTGTATGACTGTGTTATGGTTTTATTTGCTTGTTTGAAATACTTGGACTGCTAGCACAATTTCATTGATCATTTCTCATGATACTTCTTAATTAGATTAAACGGAGGACAAAGTAATTTGCTTTGCTGCTGTTGCAGTACTGGAGAGGACTTTTCTGGGGCTTCATTCAGAAGAGATACTGATCACCCTCAATTCTTTTCCTGAAAGCTAAATTTCGTACTCTAGCACATTTTTAGACCAGATCTTAATTTCTGGAAAAATTTAGAAAACTCTGGGTGTTACAGGAAATCTCTTGCAATTTTTTGTGCGTTTTCATCTGGATGAGTAAATTGACTTTAAGTATGAATAAGATTAAGATATGGCCTTCTATATATGGCAGTAATTTTAGAGTGTTTTAAAAAAATCTGGCCTCAATTTACAATACTCAGGGCTGGAAACAAAAGAGAGCTAAGCAAATTATGATTTTAAAAGCAAAAAGCTGCCAAACTACTTTATAACCATGTTATAGAGTATCAGAAATAGCTACTTAGTGAGCAGATTAAGTCTGCTGTGATTATTACTTTAGAGTGATCTCCCACAGACTTTTTGTCTATTTATCTTTAAATTCTTAAAGAAATTCTTCACAGTTTTACAGCCTTTCCTCCATTTTTGCTATCTGTGAAGTGTGTCACCAGTGGTCATAATTTACCCTAGCATGTGAGATCCCACTGCAATAACCAAGGCAGAATTATTTCAGAAAATGTTATTACTATATCCTAGAAATATTTTGTTGATTGAGCATCTTTCAGAATACTGTTTTGCAGGGGAAGTGAATCACAAAACCCTAGGCTATTTTTTGGGAACAACCAACAACCAGGTGTCTTTCAAAGATAACCTTTGGATTCCTCAGAAATCAATTCAACAAATATAATATATGCAAGTCTTAAAAGTCATTGTTCTGGAGAATCCTAGCTTTGGAGCTATTGTTAGTTCTGGCTCAGCAGAATTGATTTAAAACTAAACGTTCAGTTTGCTATTATCAATATTGCTCTTGCACTGACAATAAGTACTTGATTTCAGTTGTCTTCTCCCTTGTTTTGGTTCATGAATACCTGTCACAAGGAACTCCCAAGGTCCTTTTTTTATCTGTCTTCTGATTAAATGTACCATCACTCTAGATTTTAAAAGATCACTTTTCAAGCAGAGGTCAGCAACAAAATGGAGATTTTTCTTCTAGCATCTTTCTCCCTCTTTTAAAATTCAGAGCTGGATATCTTCACAAGGGATGTGTTATCTCCTACAAGACATGGACAATATGCAGAGTTTAATGAGTAAAAGCACTTGAGCCTGTATTAATCCAGATTTCATTACATGATTATAATAGTCTTTTTCAGTTTTAAAAGTGTGCAGTTTAATTTTTGGTAGCAAAGAAAGATCTTTCAGTCTTTACTCACAAGCTGATTTTGCCCCAGTTTCACCAAAATGACTCCTGCAGTGTACTCTATTTCAGAAGGTGAGTCCAGACCATATCTTTTGCTCTTTAGCTCTCTGTCCATTAGTCAGAAGTGAAAGGCACCACAGAAAGATGTTGCCAAACATTTAGCATGTGGCTATTTCCTTTATTTAATGCAAAACCACTTCTTAAAAAGTCTGAATTTCTACATCTGGTCTGAGTCTCAATAGACAGTGATGAAGAGTTCAGTAGATAAAAGAGCATTTACCTGGGTGGTTATTTGACTTTGCAGGCTCATTAATCAAGTAGGACAAACCTCATTCAACAAACAGGTGTTTAATTGAATAGGTTTTTTCATCCATCCAATTTACGTTAAAATACCCTGTGCTAATTAGTTCACAGTTGATTCTCAATCAATTCACGTTCTTCACAAACATTGCTGATGTTTTTAGGTGAGTAGTACACACCAAATAAAGAAACTATAGTATTTTGAACTGACTAGGTTGTTGCCAGGATGCTGTAAACGTTGAGGCAAAATACTAATCACATAATGACCAAAAAGAGCAAGAACAGGTGGAACAAATGACACTGATTAAATTGTGGAGGGGGGAACATCCTGCTTCATTGATATACCTCTTTGATACCATGTGGACTTTGTAGCTGAGAGAGAGGAAATCAGTTTGAATGGTCTATGAGAAGCAAGGAAATTGAAAGGGATTTTGAAATCAAGGATGAATATGATCATAGTCTTTAGTATGTAAGTCCCGAATCTGCTTTGAAAGGACAGGCAGCATCGTGGAAGACCCTGGAAAGGTCGAACCTTGGCAATCAAAGGACAAACAAAAAGAACCTGTCACGTATACAAAAGGCATAGAAAGTGACTAGTTTGTAGGCATTTGCATTGAATGTGAGGGTCCTCACAGACAGAGTTCCTGACACCTTCTCCAAACCCCCTTTGTGCAAATTCCATTCTTCCTTTTGGCTTCTGGGAAGGTTGCTAGGAGCTCCACTGTGAATATGTCCCTGGTGATGGGATAGCTCTCATAAATGCAAGTTTTTAAAGGAAAATCAGTCAGCTACTGAGACAAGGGCCAGCTGCTACTGTGTTCCGGTTTTGAGGGCTGCATGGGTGGGTAGCTCACTGACAGTGATTTCCTGTTGAACACTGAATGAAATTCCCAATACTTTTTTCAAATTGATTTTGAGCACAAGCATATGGGAAAACTATTTTTGAACCTTGATTCCTTTTGGTTTTCAGGATGTCAGCCTGTGATTTAAACATGGTAGAAAAATCTGTAGGTGGAGAATGAATCAATTTCCTACTTGTGGGAATGATGCCAGAATCCCAGATATACATAAAAGCTGTCTTTAGAGGTGAATTAGTGTAACAGCTACCTGCTAAGGAACACTGTGAAAAAAATAAGGAATTTGAAAGCTTTCTGAGGTGGATGGGGAGGAGCTGGAACACCAGAATGAGAGGGTTTTAAACTCTTAGCTTGATTTTAATTTAATAACTATGCTTTAAATACAACACTTCGAGATATCAGCTGCCTTAGACAGAATGTTAGGTGAGCAGAGAAGGCAAACCAGGAGGGTATGTTTTCAGTGTCAGCTTTACATTAAGTTGTTTGCGACCCTGATCTTCAAGAATGAACATACATGATAAGGACTTCTGAACTGTAAAATGGAAAATAAAGCTGAGAAATTGTTTTAAAATACCAAAGTCCTCAGTTTAACACAGGCTTTTGGACCTGCTTTTTAAGCTCTGTAAATAAGAAATTATCTATGCCAAGAGACAAAGAGACAACTCTTCTTTGCAAAGGAGCAGATGGCAGAAGCATCGGAGGCATTCTACTTCTTTCTTCTTTTGTGCAAATAAATATATTTTAAAATGCTGAACCTGATATGAAGTTTATTTCAATAATTAATGTAAGTGGTATGCACTTGGAGTCTAGGAATTCCCATCACTTCTGGGCAGTGTCCACAGAGAGATCTTGGAACAGAAGAATCCTGTGCCCTTCAAACTGTCACAGATTTATTTCTTTTTTCATACAGAATGCATTTATTTGTTCTACCAGCATATTTGTAGAGATGCTAGAAAAATGTATAATATAAAACCAAAAAAGGTATAATAGTAACCTTTTCTATTTTGAAACTTAAGAATCCCCTCAAGTCTTGGCTGTTGCTTCTCTCTTCCCCCCCCCCCCCCCCCCAACCCAGCTGCTCTTTGATCTGTCTCTTCCTAAGCAGATAAATATATTTTAAATTATTGCTAGCCCCAGGGGACCTGAACTGGTGTTATCTAGCAAGGATATCCTTTTAGGAAATGTCACTAATGTAAGTGGCGAAAATGGCAAGGAACTGTTCAGGACTGCAACATCTCAGTTAGTTCTGAGCTGAACTTAGGCTGAAATAAATGAGTGCAATTTTCAGTGTCTTCTCCGCGATATTCAGCCATTGAACCTCTCTGAAATTTTGTGGCTGTGCCATCTTCTCATTAGGAATTGAAGAACAGGAACTTCTAGGAGGGCAGTTTACTCCCATAGGCAACTTTTGTTTTAAAATACAGAGGCTTACCAAAGGTGATATCTATAGAAATGTACAAATTTGGAGTTTCATTTTCTACTGTCTTTTGTTACCTGTAAAATAGCAACAAACTGTGATCATTCTAATTTGTTGACTACTCATGTCTATTGGGCTAGTTATGCCTAATTAGTGCCAAAGTTTTAAAAGAAGTCAAGCAAGTCAAGGAAGTGGATTTCTGGTCTTTGTAGTGATTAAGATCTCCAGAAATGAAAGTCTAGGAAGCTGGTTAAAAGAGGGCATTGAAAACCAGCTAAGGGACTGCAAAACTCTACTCCTCTGCATTGCCCTCAAAGGGATGTAAAGCATCTCCTGTAAAAGGGACTCAGTGAATCAGAAGACTGTGTCTGGAACAAGCTGGAGGTAATTTTCAGGCATGAGCAGATCCAAGGACCACCTGAACACATCTCATAGAGGCATTCTCACCTTCTTGGATGCAGAAAGCTGAGGGAAGATGTCTCTCAGCGTGGAAAGAAGATGTTCCTTCCTCCACACAGTTTATTCCCAGAAAATAGGCTTATGAGTCCTGCTTCGGTTGTTGTTTATAGAAGAAATGACCAACTCAATGGTCTTTGGAGAAGTCACTTGTCAAGTTACAGTCTCTCTGTTTTTGGGCTCCTCATCTACTTTTGTAAATCCTATATGCCTTGCTACGTATCAGAATCAGGGGGAACAATAAAGACACATCTATATAAGGTGATATTCTTCTTGTCCTGCAGTTGTACATAATCTGGTTAGTGAGGTGTGTTCCCGGTATGCAGAGAAAAGGTTTAAAAATAGATCTGAAAAAATACCCTGCATAGAAATAAAAATTGGACAATATCATTGATTATGCTTTCTGAAATCGACACAGTGCTATTTCACTAATTTGCACAGAATCTGATTACACTCCATGAATCAAACCCTTCTGTAAGGGTGAAGTTCCTCTGTCCCCAACTGCAGAAATTACTGAGCATGCAAAACGAACTTTTTCAAAAACATGTAAAAAGTCTTAAAATTATCTTAAATAGAAGGTAAACAACATTGTTCATTTTTCTTTCAGTTCTGCCATCAGTACTAGAAAAAGTGGCAACAGTTTTAAACTCCCCTAGTTTCCCTGTAGGAAGAGACCACATAGGTCAAGGCTGGCAGTGTGCGGGACTGTTCATTTGATATAAAAAATATTTTATGATATAGACAACTGTGCCACCATTCTGGAGAACTGCTATAGGTTTTTGCTAAAAACAAATGATTTATCTCTCTTGCAAAGTTAATTTTGGCAATCTGAAGGGCTTTCTAATGCTCCATCAAGTACTTCATCAGTTTTCTTGAAAACATATATGACTGGCAGTTATTCATCTTACACAGAATAATTAATTGGCATTTTCAAGCGATGATCAATCTAGAATGATATAATTGAAATTATTTGCTTAAAACAGTATTTCACTTATTGACAGTGTGTGGTTTCTGTCATTATTTTGATTTGTAGTGGCAGAATGCTCCAAATAAATATAGCTAAAGCTGCCTGTTACAGACAACAGGAAAAAGAGCTATATTCTATTTGAAACCACGGGATGGTTTTCACTAAGTTCATGCAGTGGACTCCTGGACATAATTAAACAACATGTGGAATTCACAAAGCTCACAAAGCTCCCTTCACAACGCTGTTGCCCTAAAATGTATAGTCTTAAACATCTTTAATGAAATCCTCAGAGCAACAAGTAACTCCCACTCCCTACAAGTGGATTATTACAGTCTTCACAGCCTTATGGAAGTTTTAATTGAAGGGCACTACTTAAAGGAATGGTGTGGGATGACTCTAAGGTAAGATTGATCAGTACAGGCAGAATTTTATTACAAGTGTCAATTAGATTGAAAAGTGTTATAAAAAAGATCATTTGCATAGCTTTAGGGGACAAGGAGACACATTATTCTGAAATCTCCTTTGCTGATTGTTTAGTGATTCTCTAAGGGTAACAGGCAGGAAATATTCCCTCCTGCAAGTGAAGATAGTAGCCACTTTCTGACTGGCTTTGATTTAAAGCTCATTAATGAGATATGTGCGGCTAATTAAGAGTAGGGAGAATTTAGCTTTATACCACAGTGGAGAACAGCATTTATCAGGGAGGATTGGACTATTGCCCTATGGAAGTTCAGTGCTGTGCTACTGGGAACGATTCAGTTCCAATGCTGCAGAGAAGGGCAATATAGCAAATAGCTAAAACTGGTTGAAGATAACGTTTTCCCCCTAGAAAAATAAGGTTGCACTGACAATGCATTCTTTTAATGAAAACCCTACTTTTTATTAATTCAACACAGTAAGGACAAGCTCTTTCTCTTAATTTTCACCCTTTTTTCCTCTGGAGGGAAGGGACAAATTAGCAGAGAGAAAGGCTTTGGCTACTGCACCTACATCTGTTTTGAAATTTGAGCTAGATCATACCAGTGTCTACAATAGCATTTTAGTTAGTAGCAGGAGCATCCTACCCAAAAAAAGCTTGCTGCAATCTCCCACTTTCCATACTTTTGTTTCCAAAACAAAAAGGGAAATGTGATGACAGAAATGAATGCGCATGAATTTGATTTTTTTCAGACTGAAACACGTTTGAAAGATGTACTCCAGGCGTGAACCTTCTCTGCTCCAGTTGCTAGTGAACATCCAGGTCTTGGACCAGTCTAGAGCTAGTCCAAAATAAAAAGCTTTAATAATAATGCTGGGATTTCATCACCGTTTTGCTCGAGCTATCTTTTCTTTTTAGGCTTCCCTACTTGCTGATGCATACATAGAATGTGTCACTCTACGGAGAATTTCTGGTGTGATTCATAACCGTGCAGACCATATTGCAGTTTGACTTTCCCTGTGGCTTTGAAGGCATGCCAGCACTGTCCTCACCCATTGGACCTAGATCTTAAAGAAAATCTACTCTGTGTGGTGTGGTGAAGGCTAAGTTAGATACTCCAGAGTGCCTGAAAGGATAGTAAGTGCTTGTGTTTAGTCACTGCAGTCCTGCTCTCTGTCTGGGGGTTCATCTCCAGATCGTAGGCACCCAATCTTTAGATATAAAAATAGGCATCTGTATATAAACTTGTTGTTTATATTCCATTAAAATCAATGGAAATAGATGACCTAAATATAGTGTCATTTTTAAATGTCTTGGGCACTTACCTGACCTCCGGGCCACCTGTCCTATCAGCTAGCCTGGTGTAAATATCACACATAGCATAGAGTAACTGAAGATGCTGAATCCCACCTGGAGTCAATACAGTCAGTGGAGCTGAGAGAGCTATTCAGTTCACCTGAAAGTAGATGTATGAACAGAGTTTGGTTGTCTAGACATGAGTATGTCTATGGGTGCCGTAGGAGATACCTCAAGGTGTAAAAACATCTGCACAGGGCTGGTAGCTGGACACCAAGGTGAGATACCCTAAAGGGCCTGAAATGAGGCAAGATGCCTGTGTTTAGCAGTGGCCTCAGATAGAGCAGCACAAGGTGGAAAAAAGGATAATATATTTTGTTCTGTCACTTCCCTCCTCCATATCATGCAATTTTTTCCTTGTCTTTGGGAAAGTTAGTGAATATGCATTGCCAGGTGGAAATATTGTGAAAGTGAAATATTTTGGAGAAAGTATTCACAAATAATATCAAACTTCTGCCTTTAGGTCCTTCTCTTTCTGTACCTTTTCCAACAGATGAGTTTCCATCAAGACCCAAATGCATGTTAAGGAAGAGTATGCTGCTCAGTACTGTGTGCCCTCAGAACTTTTCTGTGCAAGGGAAAGGTAGGCACATCACATACTCCCTAGCCTAGAATACGAATATCCTCTCCCTGTTGTATTTTGCCTATAGATCAGCCATATGGTTTCTTCAGAGAGATGAGATGTCCTTCTTGAGGGAGATTAAAACTAGAGATTTGTGTTAGGACATGTTCAATACAGTATATATTCATCTATTTATTTAATTTCAATTTTTATTTTATTCATTTTTCATGGGGGGATATTGCAGTTTATGATAAATACACTTACTGCCAGAAGAAACTGTATTATTATGAATATCTGCAGTTTCTAAATTATACTCTTGGCTGCTTACCTAATCTCACGCAGTCATGGCTTTGTCATGTAAACTGAAGCTCTAAAACTTCATTAAAAAAACCCCCAAACCGAGATGAATTAGATATTTGCACGTACTAGAGTGAGACAGTCACAATGTGTGCTGTTGCTACTTACAGGTCTCTCTCTTCTGCCATTTCTAACTAGCAAACTTCTAGATATTAGAGCAGTTCTTGGTATTCATCTCTCAGGGCATCACTTTACACTTTGTGCAATTAATTTTTAAACCATTTTCTTTATTACAATCTCCAGTGTAATTTACCTGTTCCTATAAAATATTGCAACATTTCTTTTTATTGATGTGTAATGCAACTTCATGTCACCAGCAAATGCCTTTTCAAAACAGCTGTATTTCTTGCCTAACTCAGACATTAAAATGTTAAATAAGTTCAGTCTCAGACTTTTGGGAAAACCCAGTAAGAACCTCCTTCTATTCTAATAAAAGTCCTTGTAACACAGTCCTTGAGTTGTCTGTATTTTATCAAATACATATTTTTTTGTTGTCCGCAAAAACTTACTCTTTCATGAATTTTTCCCCTACTAATGGACATAGTACAAGAATCAATAGCTACCCAACAATATTTTCCCCTCTTAAGATGCAGGAATTTGTTTTGCGCTT
Source organism: Cephalopterus ornatus (assembly GCA_013396775.1). Lineage (NCBI taxonomy): Eukaryota > Metazoa > Chordata > Aves > Passeriformes > Cotingidae > Cephalopterus > Cephalopterus ornatus. The sequence continues at coordinate 32,927 of VZRE01004653.1, forward strand.
CTCTCAAGCATGGCAACTTCTTCTGTTGACAAATTCATGAAAAAAATTGTTTTGATGGCACAGCTTATTTAGGAAGCTTGTCAGCTCAGTGTGACTTGCTAGTGGTCAAACTGAGTGTGCAGTTCTGAGAAACTCTAGCTTACTTACGCACATTCCCTTGCTGTTGGCTTTGATCATTGACTAGAATGTAACACAGAGATCAGCGTTGGGTTTTGTGGATGTGAAATTGTATGCCCATTTATGTGGAAATCAGCTCCTGAACCATAGAATCGTGAAATCACAAAAATGTTGGTTGGAAGATAATCTAGGCCAACTTCCTGCTTGAAATGGGACTGTGGTCAATGCTGGATTAGGTCAGATGTTACTCTGCCTAGTTTTTTGGCAGATACAATTTCTCATGTATTTGCTTGAGTGCTTTAACATTCAGGGAAAGCAAAAACAAATGGGTCATGAGTAAGGGTGATATGGAATTCAGATTTGCATTTGAATGAATATTCGCAGATCTTTTTTCATATTATTCCCTTGGGCCATGAAAAGTACAGACACAGATTACTGAGAAGTCTCTAGACTGGCTGATTGATATGGTTTATATTTGCCATGTAAATGTATAATGTTTAATACTGTATCTATACAAATATAATGCTGATTGACAAACTTGCCCAGAAACAGTCATCTCCTAGGAGAAGGAAGTCATTAACATTTTAAAAAACAAAATCCTAAAGGAAGGCTGTTCAGGCACTGCAAAGGAAGGTGGTACTTTGAAATGTGCAAAGGTATGAGCAGTCAATATTAAGGATTCCTTTGTTTTTATTGGAACAAAATTCAAGGATTTTTTTTTTTTTCAATAGGAGAAACACTTGATATGCAAACTAGAAGAATTCAAAAAGGATTGTGGAATAATTAATTTTATGATATATATTGGAACATAAAAAACAGAATTTTAAATTGCGTATTTAAATTTTAAAAAATGAGAAAATGTACATCATGTTAAAGAAGCCTTTAGCATTTTAGCTCCATAGAGGACTTCTAAGGGGGAAGGACACTAGCTCTGAATATAGCCTACTTGCTCACAACTTTCCGGAGAGCAATCTACCAAGTCAAACAATATGCCACTCTTCAGGGGAAAAAAAAGCACCATTTATTAGGTAAGGGTTTTTTTGCCCAGATGACTTATAGCACGTGAGTAAAATATCAGTTGAGATACTTATCATTTATTGTAGTGCCCTGCCTTGAAGAATGAGAAAGCACTTTCCATTTTAATGAGCAGTTGTAAAGGAGGATGTTAGTTCATACAGCATCAGGAGAGGATTGCTGATGGCATGAGCAAGGAGTATAAGGAGTTTGGCTTTTAACAGCAAAGTTTGCTGCATCCTTCAGTTTCCTTTTCAGTCCTTGTGTACCCTCTTTTCAGAAAGGATTCTGGCACCTTTCTTGATGTCCTCAATCTACTTTGCCTCTGTTGATCCTATATACCATTCTTTTCCTCTGGCTTTTTGATTCCCTTCAACCTTTGTTTTTTCACTGCTTGTCATCCCACTCGTTGCTTCCTCTCTTGCCAGCTAAAATGGGCGACATCTTTTCCAAGGGCAGCCCAGACAGCCTAAATTTTAAACCAATGGAGTTTGTGACCACGTTTCCTAGGTTTTTCTTGTAAAAACAGATCACAGGTCTTGTGATGGAGCACAAGTCCTATGAGGTGCAGCTGAGGTTGTTTAGCCTGGAGAAAAGGAGGCACAGGGGAGACCTATAGAACTACCTGAAAGAAGACTATAGTGAGCTGAGAATCAATCTTTTCTCCCAGGCAACAAGTAATAGAACAAGAGGAAATGGCCTCAAGTTGCACCAGAGGATGTTCAGATTGGATATTAAGAAGAAATTGGTCACTGAAAGGGTGGTCAGGCATTGGGACAAACTGCCCAGAGAAGTGGTGGAGTCACCATCCCTGAAAGAGTTCAAAAGGTGTTGTGGATTTGCCGCTTAGAGACATGCTTTAGTGGTGGACCTGGCAGCATTAGGTTAATGGTTGGACTCTATGATCTTAAAGGTCTTTTTGTTTTCATAGAATCATAGACTCATTAAATTTAGAAAAGAGCAGCCCAACTGTTTCGATCAACTGTACAGACTGCTTTCATCTTCCTCAAAATACTGAGGAAGGATGATCAATAGCACATGAAAAGCTGCATTTGAATTTATCTGCTGCATGGTCATGCAAACCTATAACTCACTTATCATTTATTGCAAGACTTGTAGTTAGTCTTTAAAATTGCAACTTTGTGAGACTGCATAAGAGAGAAATGAAGCTCCTGGAGCAGGTCCAGCAGAGTGCTACAAAGTTGATCAAGGGACTGGAGCATCTCTCTTGTGAGGAAAGGCTGAGAAAACTGGGCTTGTTCAGCCTCAAGAAGAGCTGACTAAGAGAGGACTTCATCAATGTCCATAAATATCTGAAGGGAGGATGTCAAGATGGAGCCAGGCTCTTCTCAGAGGTGCTGGCAATTGGACAAGAGGCAATGGGCAGAAACTGATGAACAGGAAGTTCCACTTGAATATGAGGAAGAACTTCTTTACTGTGTGAGTGACCACATACTGGAACAGATTGCCCAGAGAGGTTGTGGAGTCTCCTGCACTGGAGATATTCAAGAACCACCTGGACACAATCCTGTTCAATGTGCTCTAGCATGACTCTACAGGAGGTTGGACCAGATGACCCACTGTGTTCCCTTCCAACCTGAACTATTCTGTGGTTCTATGATAAGTCAGTTCCTCACTGACACATCTGAAACAACACAAATACTGTGGGGCAGGCCTGCAACATAATAAATTCGCTTGCTTCCCACCAACATTGAGAATGGAGAACTCTCTGTGTAATTCCTGAGACATGGGATTGCTCATTGATGAGTTCTGTGTTGGAGGGGGTCTTGATGATGCCTGCAAGAGCCAATTCCTTTCCAAAAACAGATGGTCCTGTAAGCCTCCCACACTAGCTCTCTCCAGGGTGACCAGCAACAAGTAGAATATTGCATCAAGTCATATAGGCAAGCTGCCATCCTTGTAGTGCAGCAGCTACTAAAGGTTGTTTTGAAATGCATCAACCTGGGGAACTAGATGTCTAGAAGGCAACTCCTCTCTAGAAATAGCGCTAGTATTTTTTTGTAGCACTAGGGCTTCTCCCTCATTTTCAGTGTAATTGATGTGATGACTTGCAGATAAGACTGATAATTCTGCTTCTCAGTCAATACATTTCCAAAAACTTCAGCCTCCTTACCAGGGAATCACTGAAGGTGCTGCTTTGCTTCCTGATTTCTTTGGTAGGCATAGGGTTTCCAGAGCCAATCTACTTGTTCTTCCTCACTTGCCATGAGTTATTGCCTATGAAGCAGTAGTTGTTCAGTTGCTTGTTCAGTCAGGACATAAAATTGGTCACTGTTGTGATGCCATACTTTACAAGCTTTTCAAAAGCAAGGGGGAAAATGACAAAGCTGATTTCTCAGCAATGGTGACTAGCTTATTAATTCAATATCATTTGATCCTTCAACTTCCCCCCTTATCTGCCCTTCCCCTTATCCTCTCATCTGCTTTTAGCACACATACTGCCTCTCCTTCTTGAATTTCAGGTCTCCACTTTTTATGGGAAATGGTAGGAACTTTTTGGGCCCTGATTTTCTCTTTAGCCAATTATGCAAGGCTGCCACAGCGAAAAAGCAAGCAAAATGTTTTCCTGTAGGCAAGACTGAACTTGCAAAGGAGTCTGAAACTACTGGTCCTTGACAGCTGACAGCGCTCCTCATATTTTGCATATGGCACATTTATTTTAATAGTGGCATTTATTGTTATATGTAGGGCAATTTATAAGGATGCAAATCAGTGAAATATCCCATTGGTTTAAGACAGACAAAGCTCCACAGAGGTCTGTGGGCAGGAACACGAAGTTTCTCTGAAGACCACTTTGTGCCTAGCTCTAAGTCCACTGGAGGAAGACGGAATCTTTCAATAGGTGTAGGATCAGTTATGGCAGAGGACAAACCTTTGATCTGCTTGCTCTATCTGCTCTATGTATAAATACAGTTTCAGATGCAGTGGAGTAGCTCTGCAGTGTTTGATTACTCATTACAAACACGGGTAGGTATTTTAAATCTCTGGGTGAAAAATATTAATTTCATAGCAGGTAATGCTGTTTATTATGGTACAAAATTATGAAAAGTTAAAAGAAATTAAAAATTAAGTTGATTTTTATTCTACAATAATGAATTACTTAGAGAGAGAAGTTTTCTTATAATCCATTTGCTTCAGGAAGCTGAGTATAGCAGGTCTCATCCTACTTACTGAGAATTACACATGCAAACATAGATATACCCAAGATATTTTAAATACAAACTGACTACCAATTGAAATATGAAATCCATTGCTTCTTCCTTGCAAGTTCAGTCACTCATATAATTTAATTCCAAGATCTATGTTTGGAATAGTATTGTGTTTTTAGTCTCAGTCCCTCTGTCGGAGTACTGGTACTATAGATGTTTTGAAACTAGAAAATCTTAAAAAAATTTTAATGGCATCAATAGATATAATTGAATTTTGTAGAAAAATAAATTAATTTTTACCTTATTTAAGTGAGGTCTCAATGAGTTTTATCTGTAGTGAACAGAATACACATTTGTTTGTATTCTAGAATCATCATATTTTGCAAGGCTGAAAAGTGCTTAACAAATAATTTTAATTACTTTTTAAAGGACAAGTTGATTTTGCATTTTTCCTTGCTACTTTAAAATATTGTGCTCATTTCTATGAGGCAGATATTCAAACAGCTCTTCCCTAATAAGGTAAAAGTTGTAGAAAACATGCATTTGAGATTTTGTAATTAAGTACTCAATTTGAGCACACTTAAAAATGCCAGAGGTAATGATTCTTTGAAGTTTATCATTCATAGTAATCTTTTCATACTACAAAAAAGGCAAGTAATACTGTGACCAAACAAAATTAGAACCATAAATCAGATTAGCCCTTTGCTTAGTTTTTCACCAAACAGCCAGTTCAATAAATCACTCTGCATGGTCTATACATTATGATTACTGCTTTTCCTGTATCTACATCAGCACAACACTGTGCCATAGTTATTTGATATATGCAAAGTGTATATTTGATATATGCAAAGTGGGTATTTTCAAAAGAAAAAAAAGATAAGAGAGAGACTATTTTTACTATTTTAAATACTCTACTCTTTTCAGAGGATGTTTGGTTGGAGAACATGAACTGGCTGAAGCAGTGCAGGAGGAGCACACAGTGAATCTCTGCACTATCATGGTCCTAGAGATATGGTCAGTTACTGGCTGCTACCCTTAGGGACAGGGCCAGCTTCACCTATCTGTGAAAGTTAAACTGTGTGATTCCTTTGAGTACACCTGAAAGGAACATCTACATTTTCCTTTGAAGTATTTTGTATGTGGTATGTTCCTACTGATCTCTGGTCCTACTGATGGAGCTGGTCCTTGACTGTACTCCACCTCTTCCACTTTTCTGCCTTTCACAAACGATTGGCATGCTTGCATTTCCCCTAGCATTGCAACACAGTCCTGGATCAAATCCTGCATGTTTCAGCTCACACCTTTTCCAAAATGCAATAAATTTAGGCATGCATTTTCCTGGTATGGTCTAGAGACAGCAGGAGTGTGTATCAGCCAGACTCACAATGCTCAGAGAGAGAGAGGTTAGGTAGTATTGGAAATGTTATTGCAGTCAAAAGCAAAGATCTGTTTTCTAGTCCCCATGCTTCTAACAGTGAACAAACTGTGAAGACCTCAAATTTGACTGTCAATAAGGATAAGTTGATAAATGACTGTCTTTTAACCTTCCCAAGGTAATAATAATGGATAAACAAATGAATAAAGAAATAAGAATTTTTCCCTGATTCATCATTGATTAGATCCCTCATCTCCGGAATTTATTTCCCTGGTTTTTATGTTAACTAGTTGGCATCTCTAAATAGTTGGTAACAGTAGACACAACCTAAGTACAAACTGAAATGATGACTACCTTGGTGTTGCTAACTAACGTTCATGCCTTTTGAAGCTGAGACATTAAAACTGCTTAGCGTGGAATATTTTCTATTTAGAAGTGCTGATTTTATGTGATTTTTTTCTGAAATCAAAACTATTCTTAGGAACAGTGACTGTTACATGACTTCCATTGGAAAGGTATCAAGATGGAGTTTGAGGCTATAAGGTAGCTTGGCACTTGCAGGCTAGCTAATATTAGTGATATGAGCTGTAACTCATTACTAACTATCAATCACTATTCATGACAGTGGTAAATTGTTTATCTAGATCCCAGGAGATCCTAAATCTGAATTGACTAAACAGGGACACATGTATATACATGGTGGGTTTACATATATTGGAGTAAGGTCTTTGGATTACAGAGGACTCTTTGTCTCATGTGCCTTTCACAAATGTTTGTGAACAGATCTAGTTTTCATTCTGTACAATTTTTTTAAACAATTAATTCTAGAAATACTTCACAAAATTCAGCCTGTGTTTTTCTGTTAGCTTTATCTGTAAAGTGTCTCAATAAAGAGACATTATAGACACTCTGAAAAAATGTAGAATATTCTCCTTCTCCCTAATATGCCTTTTGACTTATTGAAGATATTTATAACTGGAGATTAGAGTATCGGACAGCTTGAACATCCTCTCTTTCATAAAACAAAGCCAAGCCTGTGAAAGAGCTGACCTGTGCTTCATAGTGAGTCATATTGCCTTTAACTGGTCATGTTAAATCTTGGTACTATTGATACAATTTTTTAACCATTGGACTGCAGAAAACCCAGAAGTGAAGCCTGCATACATTCTTCTGTCTCACAGTAGCTTCCCATAAACTAATTGCTTAACAGCTACATGAACACAGATGACATCTGTCCTGCTGTATTCTTTACTAAAGCGGAAGAGCTGAACCTATCAACAATTATTACTTGCTTTACATTATTTTGAACTTACATAATATAAATGTGTATTTATAAGACTCCTTGTTGATGCTTACTTGGGGAATTTGAATTTGTTGACATATACTGATTCATTCAAACTAATTTTTACAGTCCTTTAGTTCCTTCATGACCATGATCAGTCTATTTGAGATTTGAAACTAATAATTTCCAATGAGACTTTGATCACTGTGACTTCTTCAGGAGAAAAATTTGCCGGACTCAGATTTTAAGTCTATGTCCTAAACTCACTGCCATGATTGAGATGTTTGCCACAGTACTGCTCTGTACAAAACCAGTTCAAGTTCATTTACCAGCATGTCAGACTCACTCCTTTCTCTAGTGTTGGATTTTTTCTTTAAAGTCAGATATTTAAATGCAAGGGTTTTTTTAAATATAATATGTTATTTAACACCGAGAGCCTCAAAATATGTGAGCTAGGAGAATGAACAAATCGCAAAGGCACAGTATAGCAAATTCTTAGTGACATCGTATATTCCTTCTAGTGTTACAATGTAGTAGGTGGGTTGGACATAAAACTATCTGTATAAGGAAAGGATTCTTTATCCTTATTTTGATTTTTTTATCTATTTGTATAAGGCAAAAAACTACCAATTATACATTCCTGAGGAAAAAAAAATATGTGAATATTGTTAGTGAAATAATTTCAAAAACAAGAGATCTTGTTGTTTAATATCGCCTAGATTCTTAGGTACTTGACTTTTTATCTCTCAGTCAGTCAACATGAGCCAAAAGTGGCCTAGAGGCTTAGATGTTCCAGTGGTTACTCCAGCACAATCTAATCTGTGACCTCTATCCCTTTGGTTTTTATAATGTCCTTATAAAAACATAGTACATTTAAGTATGCTTAAAGTGCTACTGGCTATAATTAAAGTTCTGTCAGCCTTTCCATTATAAATCCCTCTTTTCAAGGTTTAATATCTCAGCGGTTTCAATTCCCACTGGGCTAAACTTGATACAGAAGCTGTCAGCATGAATGCAAATCCCTCCTACCTTCAAAAATATTTTCAATTCAAAAAGTTGGTGCTTTTTATTGCTATTTATTTGCAGTCCTACAGTCTGTAAAGGGTTTTCTCATTAGATCCCCTCCCAAAGTCTCTCACATTGCCTTGTCTCATTTTACATAAATCAAGAAAGAAATGTGTCCTAACTTTGAAATGCACAAACAGACTGATGGAGTTTCCTTTTAACTTGTTCTAGGATGTAGGCTGAATGCAGTTTCTACCCATATTGAAAACTGCTGACTTCAGGTTAGATCTCCAGACTCTTTCAGACTGCACCTGCTAGGATGTGGAAAGTAAAAGTTAATTACCTTGGCCATAAAGCAGTATATCTGATATCTTCCTTTTCCATCTTTATTTCTAAATACTGGGCTGCATTTGCTAAACCTTTGATTAGAGAGACTCTTGAAGAAATTAGCAGACACCTTCTTTAAAGAATTCCTCAATCTGGGGATAAGTCCAGAGCTTCTCAGTACTGCTCTGCCATACCATCTTCTACTTCAGTAATGCAAATTGTATTTCTAATTAAGTAAAATAATAACCATTCTTGATCTTCATATCAAGAAAAAATATCTGGAAAATTGAAGTGACTTATGCAGAGTACCTTGGAACTGGCCAGAACCTGAAATAAAACAATTGCCAACAGTTTGGTGATCTTTTAATTTTGTTGATGTCCACTTTTCAAGTTGTTGTGGAATATTACAGAAAAAAAGCATTGGTGTTTCCCTATTTCTTACAAATGAAGCATCTTCGTTCTCTTTTAGGTTTCCACTCCTTCACAGATGCTCAAACAATTGATGCTATAATCAAAAAATATTGCATCATAATTTCTTGCTTTCCATAGGCAGCAGTTAATTCCTTCCTACAAATCTTTCCAATCCTCGTGTCGCCTTGCAATTGTAGGTACAATAGCTGTAAAACTCAAGAGTACCAGGGTTCCTGGAAAAGTATTTCTAGCTTATAGCAAATAGCAGCAACATCCACCTATGGCATTTTCATTACCATGCAGTTCTAAACAGGATCAAGGCAAGCACAACGGAATAAAGAAATGAAAATAACCTCCTACCTTCCTTATACAGCATGAGGTGCAGGCATGCTCTGTTATTTTTACAGTTAGGTTTCTAATGCAAACTGATTTACAGTGAAATTTAAAAGCAGGCAACTGATAAAAATCTATTTAAACTAGTTACAGTTTTATTAATACATACAGCTGTAAAGAGCCATATTTCAATTAAAAATAGTAATTCAGGTTTAAATGTGTTGAGCAATTGGTGAGAGGGGAGACTTTTCTAAATGTTGGGGAAAATATCTGTCGTAACAAAATTATGTATTTTCACACGTAAAAAACAATTGTTACTGGAATCACTGAAAAAGTCCACACAATGAACTATATATAATCAAAATTACTCCTAGCACTAAATCTTTACTACTCAACACTTGTTGTCCTGACAATTTATTCCTTTATCTGATTTGGCTAGAAAGCATTGACTGCTATAGGCATGTAAGTGTGATGTATCAATAGTAATGTAAGCATTTACCAGTCTAAGTAATAGCTCTATCAGCAAAGGGAATAAAAAGATTATCAGTTGGGGAGTGGTCTATAGGTCTTGTCTGAACTGATTTATCCTTTGGAATTTCACTTGTCTCACTGTCACTTCCTATATTATTTTGTTATTTACTGTGATACTGGATAACACAACAAATAGCAAGAAGAGTGTGGAAAGTCATCTGAGAAAATTTTTTCCATGTTATCATGTTTCTTTTTTATGACTGTCTTAAATCTGATAAGCAACCACAACTTTGACTAAAAATATAGACCAAAATTAAAAGACTACTTATTTGCTAAAGAATCCCTAAGTTTTCTTTCATTGCAAGTCAGGATACTTGATGCCCTTTTCACCAATTCACGAGCCAAAGTCAAGTATGCAGTGTATTGTAGTAAAAATTATCTCTTTGAAAAATGATAGGATATTCTGTTAGAAGCCAAAGATACTTGACATTCCTGAATGAGACCTGGAAATATCCTCATATGTGGAGCCCAAATTAGCTAGGGAGCAGCACTGGTAAGAGAAAAAGATGCAAGAGATGGAAAAGGTGCTTGCACCATAAAATAGTAAGGAGTGAAAATGACTCAGAGAGACGGTCAGGCCAGTTAGAACTAATCCTTGTTAAATCTCAAATAAAATATGCAATCAAGAAAAGTTCAGCGTCCTACTTTTGTAAAAGAAAAGTTGAATGCAAAGTGTTGCTTTTGGTCTACTACAGCCTGGTGCCAGAATACATAGGCACGTTGTCTGCTCAGAAGCCTACAGCTGTTGTGCTTTTCAGTTTGGTTCACTTGAGTTCCTTTGTCATTCAGGTGCATTGCCTTATTGAACTAAATCCCCATGTATTTGGAAGTCACTGAAAAGAGGCTACATTTGTAGGCATTCTAACTGTGCTTGTTATTGTTTGTGACTTGAAGTGGGTTCATAAGATGGTGGAATAAAATATTAATGAAAATGCATTGGAAATGTGTTAAAGCAACCATTTCTGAAATATCTAAAAAGAGAGCTTTTTTGAGGGGAAGGAAGCAATTTAGTTTCAGTTTTTAAATATATTTATATACATTTAAATATAAATATAAACACATACAAACAAATGCACAGCCTTCTAAACAGTGATATTTTTAATGTATCCATAGAAATCTAGCTGCAATGAGAGAAATTTACTAAAAACTATCTCATTTGCTAAACAGATTAATTTTCTGTTCTGTGAAGAATTTAATAATAATCATAATAATGGGAGGAATATGCTATACCAAACACATTATATTTTTATAAATCTCTTTAATATTGGCAAGATCTAACAAAGATGCATGCTCCTATTACAGGATTTATACAATGCTAAATATTTTTAGATTGATTTCAGCAGAAGTACTCACAGACAACTCTTGCAAGAGTCTCAGGAGGATCTAGTTTAACATTAATTTTATACAAATGAAAAAATACAACAAATGTAATAGAATTTGAACATTTAATCTGTTTACCTTTTAACCTTTATGAAATGGTAGACCTTGCATTTTCAATGTAATAAATGATTTGAAGAAATTCTTCCCTAATGTAAATCTAATATTTTCTTTAAACAATTGATTCTGCTTTAGTAATTTTGAGTCCCTCTCAAACAAAGGGTGAAAAGAGGAGTAACATGAAGGAAATGATCAAATGATTGCATACAGATTATTGTTGCAACTGTTTTTGTCTGTTACTTGCAAATATAAGTGTATTAAACTAGAATAATACATATCAAAGTAACCCAGAGCTCAGCTCTATCCAGCCTTTTTATTTCTGCTCAGATCTAAGCATTGTCTCCTATGAGATAAAATACACAGTAAGACAAGGACATGCCAGCTCATACAAAACCTAGCAGGAGAAGCTCTCTTTTATGAGGTTTTTGGATTTGAAGGAAGGTAGCTGGTATCCAGTAAATGTTACATTTCTCCCATGCTGTCTTTTCTCATATCTGTATTTTCCCAATGCAATCTCCATTTACTAGAAAATAAAGCAGCAAGTTGTTTTGAGGAGAAGCAGGCAATGAGGTCAAAAATTTATATTTTGAGCTTGGATCCAAACTCAAATGTGTTCCCAAATGTACCTCTTACCCACATTAATAAACGTCTTAACTAAGGCTATGTAATGCACATCTGGGCTCTTGGCACTCTTATGGGCAGAGGAAAGCTAGGATAAAGCCATGATTGTTAACTTTATTTTCTGTAGCATAACTAGATCAATGTGAAGTCATGGGCTCTGTTTTTTTAAAAAAATGAAATAAAGTGTAAAGTTTTCAGTTCTCCTGTTTCAGCTCTCTTTGGGCTGTTGGGGACAGATGAATTAGCATGCAATAGCTGAGACAGATAAAGTTACCAGCTGAGAGTCTGTTTGCTCAGAGCTCTTCACTGAGCTGTGCCTTTTCTGTGGGCACATATTGTCAGTCTGCAAGGACATCTCTATATCTCACCCCCTTTAGCCCTTTGGTATCTGTACTACTATAGCATTTCTGTAAGTAACCCTGACACATTACAGCATGAGCTTATATTCTCTGTATAGAAATTTATGGTGCTTAGGATTTCTCTAGTGAATACATTCTCTAGAATTGTGCTTCTAATATTTCATTTCTGCTGATCCTGTTCAACGTAGGAAACTTGAATGCTGCTTGATTCCCGAATAAGCTGAAAGTGTATCAGGTGGTCTTAAATCTTACAGCTGTTCATGGTTTCCATGTAATCATTTACACTGTGCTTATCACCAGGATGGCACAGTGTCTTACCAGTGTGTGAGTGTCCAGAAGATCACTGTGATAATAATTCTGGATCAGGTGTTTAGTAGTTACCAAGGTTTTTGAAATTTTCCAGATAAGACAAGGTAAGAGATAATAAACTGAGAAGTTTATTTATGTTTTTCTTCAAATATCCCCTGAAGGCAATTTGATTTTTCAAATTAGAACACAGAAGGACACGATGAATTTTAACACACTTACTAGAAATCATAAACAATTTTTGTTGTTTTTGTTGTTCTAACTCCATGATGGAAAAGAATCAGCCAGCTTGTTTTGTTTCCCCCAGGACATGGTAAAGTGTTGTAAGGCTCACAATATGAAAATGGCAATGAATAAGCAACTGAGTAGTTTCTTCCATGTTTCTAGAAATTAAAAGTGGCTTATTTGCACCAGCCTGATTTAGCACTTAAATTACTCTCTGCCGGATAGTGCTTCATAGCTTCATAGATGTGGCTGCATTTTTCTGAGAGGCTATAGAAAACTGCAGCTGCAATTTTTATTGTAAACTGCAGTGAAGCATAAGGTTTGGCTTGCTAATGAAACTGCTCACAGTCTGCGAAGACATAAAGAAGCAAGAAGCACAGGGAAATGCAAAGTTTTCTGAAGACAGGCTCTGTGCCTCAGCTAATTGAAAGAGTAATAAAAGAATAAGAGTAGGTTTTAAAGAGAAAGCAAAGGAAAAAGCATAAAAACTCAAAGCAAAAATACAGTATAAATTATCAGACAAAAGTGAAGAAAGGGCTAAAGGTCACTTCATCAAACAAGTAAACCCTTTATACAGTGGAATCAGCTTTCACCATACAAAATTTTTCTCAGAACAGAGGATATATTTCCTTAAACCAAAAGGTAAAGTGTTCCATGTCATGGCTACCTCTCATGATGCTACTGGATCCCAGAGTACAACAGGAAGAGGATTTTATACAAAGCTACACAAATATAATTAAATAAGCCCCCCATCTATAAATTTGATTTTCATTTAAAAAAATCACTCTGAATTCTGTGGTCACTATGATTGTACAATTTTGTGTTATATTTCACAACAGAATGATTAAAAGACCCTTGGTGTCTCACCTGAACTCTCCAAGTCCTGTTTTTCTAGACCAACAGATTTTCCTCAGAGAAAACAGCAGTATACAGAAGGATTCAGGGACTCTTCCTCTTCTTTAATGTTCTTACCTTGCCCTTGCTACAGTTTTGAGACTATGAACAGAAAAGCAAATTATGACAGTGATTATGACACCTCCACTTTTCCACGGCGCATAGGTTATGTTCATTCTTTCACTTGTATAAATAAGCGGTGAGGTGTCACACCTTTAGCTCACTAAGCTGTGCTTACTGATGAGAAAAGGTACAAAGACTTACAATGAAGCAATGGGTGCATCGACAGGCATTTGCATCCTACCATTTTTCATTGGTTTGTTACATGTACAGACATATACTAGAGTCATTTATGCCACTGCAGGATTTTTCTTGTTGTTCTTATAAGGAGGTGATTAATCTTTCTTTTCTTCAGTGCAATTCTACTAATTTGATTTTTTAAGTGGAAAGAAATTACAAACCATAGCTGTCTTTAAATTTAATTTGGTTAACAACTCCAAAAATTTTTCTGTGTAGACTTTTTCTCCCAGTGTTTCCCCCCACTCTCTCTGGACCCATGCTCTGTTGCAGCATGCTACTTCCAGAGTCTGAATCAACCCCTTCATGTATGTTTCAACATGTGTATCCCAGTGCAGTTTCACACATCAGGAGATTGAATTCTTGAGCAGACCTGATGAAATGGAGTGTGGGCAGGTGAGAGAGGAAGAGAGAGGAAAATAATCAGTGCCATGAATTTTTCTCTAGCAGCTATTTTCAAAGAAGATGGATCTTCCATTCCACCCCAGAATGTTGTAGTGAGAGCAGTTCAGTGGAGAGGCAGCTGTTTTAGCCCCAGTGCTTGACTAAAATGCTGTGCAGATGTTTTCCTGATCTAAAGGCAGGCATATCCACTACCATGGGGGCTCTTCAGCAGTGGTACATATTAGCCATGGACTAGTGAGGCACCACTTCAGCTATTTTGTACTGCAGGTGTGTAAGTCTGTGGATTAGTGAAGGAGGACAGAATTTCCTTCACTTTCTGGTGGTTTGGTAAGCCACTATGCAGGCCTAAGGAGAATAGGCATTTTGCATTTAAAAAACAGGGAAGGAATTATGAGTTTTAGCATACTTTTGACCATTCTGTTCAAAATGAGTTAATTAAACTCCAGAGATGAGGAAGACCTATTGAAATGTTGGGAACATTGACCTTTTCCTTTGACTGTCACCTTATTTAAATAATTCCAGGTTTAATTAACTGACTTGGAATGAATTGATAAAGGGTTACTGTCACTTATAATTTCTTCTCTTTGAAACGCAACAGTTCTATGCAATTGCTGTAGCCTCTTATAGTCACCCTAATTATTAAAGTGAATAATTTTGAAAGTTGGATTTTTTACTTTTAAATGTCTGATAACTGGCTTATAAATACCACTGGACACATAATACTTAACTCTGACTAAATAATACTTAACATATACGTAAACACATATATGTATGTGAATATATGACAATCTATAAAATTTATCTAGATCAGTTACTCTTAAAAGGTTAGTTTTTTTGTTGAAGTTGTGCATAAATGTACAGAAGAGGTGTTGGCCTTCTGTGAATTTTAGTAACACTCCATGAAAATTTGAAAGTCACAGCTTCTTCATCCAGGTAAGAATCCTAGATCCTGTGAGTTGAGAAATGCCTTCAAAATACTTAAGAAAATAATTCAGATACATTAATCAGGATATTCCATAGGTTGAAGTTCCAACTTTACTTGAAAAAAAAAGTTTTTCTTTTTAACCTTCCCTTCCTAATACACTCACAATAGTCTTTAGCTGGTAAGCCAAGGAATGGCTGAGAAGTGGAAAATTCATTACTCTTGAAGAAGCGGAGGAATATAATATCTTTCCAGAAGACATGAATGATGCAGCCTTGGGGTACTATGCTCTGAGATTGGCACAGCTCTGCTGCAAAGACCTAGAGGGTGGTAGTAGGAGCATAACTGCACTTATTCCAATTTAATGTAGTTCACTTAATGCAAGTCTGTAAAGTGCTGCTAAGCTGGTTTCACTGGTATAAATAATATTCACAGGCCAACTGTTCACATGTAGGGATCCTGGTGTTGCACACACTGCCAAAGGGCTCATAATGCAGATTTGGCCTAAGGTACCAAACTAATTAATACATCATTAAGTCATCTGTTACTGAAATCCACAGTAGAAACTCTCTACTTATTCTGAATTTCTGAGGTCAAGCAGATCATAGATAGGACCATTGCAAAAGATGTATCCAGAGCTAAGACATGAAAAGGATCCAAAACATGTATCCACTCCTAAAGCTGGATGGTCCATCTAGGGTGAAATCCTGTGGCCTTGTGTAAAAATGTATGGCACACCTCTTCCCACACTTGCGGTAGACATACTTTTGGGATGCCTGTCTACTCGGGGAGGTGAAAGCTAGCAAAAATGGTTCTTATGCATACACAACAAATTTACAGAAAGCCAGATCTGATCTATTACATTTTCACTGAGTATACTGCTTGTGCAGTGTCATGAACAGACAAAAGCTCTTTCTGTGCTTTGTCTATGTTGATTAAAAAAAAAAAGAAAAGAGGACCTCCCTGTGGCCCTAGAGCCAAGTGTCATGAACTGGACATCAACTCACAATGCTGAGAGCCAGATGTCAGAACTGAATGTTTACAGGGCTCAGAGATAGCACCTTCTAGATCAGACTGGCCACGTCAGCATTATACCGTCCTGTATTTTCCCTTAGCTTCACATGATGTCCCTTGAGCCATAAACCAGAATTTTTTGTGTATGTCTTGATTTCTAGATAAACTATTTCCCAAATTGTGGTTGGAAGAGAAGTAGAAGCTTGAGTAGTTAAAAATGTATCTGGGAGGCAGATAATTAACTAGATAATTACTGGGAGGTGACACTTAAACAGTAAGAGCAGCTAGAGCAGAGTGTCCCTGTCCCTCTGTTACTGGAATGTTTTTTATTTAACTGTACTTTCAAAGCTTATCAGCAGAGTAGTCAAGATTTCTAAAACAATTTAAAAACAGTTCTCCTCACTTTCTTTCACTCTCTTATTCTCTTTGAATATACGTATACGATAGTGTGTGTACATATATATAGTTATTTTGAATGGTATTTGTAACATCATATATGTGCATGCTATTATGCATGTATCTGTTGATGTATATGCATGCATACGTGCGTAATTTGCTAGATTACTTTGAACTGTCAAATAAAGGTGCTTGTGTTTATTATTTATGACTCAGAAAGGCAAAGAAATAGCCTAAGGAAGAGCAAAGAGAAATGCAGAGCTTACGGAAAACACATCTCAATTTTATAGATGGGGATTTCAAAACATACTACTTGCTTTATAGTATATCCGTATTATGAACCATCAATTACAATAGGCAGGAAGGTGATACTGTGGCTTAATGACATAGCACGTTATTATCTGACCTAAAGAGATGTGAAACATAACCTCCATCAAACCTGCTATTATTATAACTTTTTACTTTCTGATCATGCGGAATGGATTCTCTGTCTCCTTATATAACTTGCAGGGATTATTTTGTAATTTCCTGGTGTCATTTGCTGTACCTCATCATTTGCCTGATGAAAGAAAACAGAAAACCAACTTCATTAAAGAATAAATAAAACTCTGGATGAAGACAAAACATCTAGCAGAGATGCTGATAATTAGTTTCTTGTTACAAATTAATGTTTTGAAGGAATGGCTTAATGGTTATGTGTTGGGTTGGGGTTTTTTTCCTCCCCTTTCACTCTAATATTTTTCTGGATGTGAATGCTGATGGAGTTTGTGGTTATTAGAACTTCTATTCTGTATCTTTGGACAGTATTTCAAATAATAATATTATGGTGGTGTTGACATTTTTGTTTGTTTGTTTGTTTGTTTTTGCTGCTGCACCTTTGCAACACATTCACAGAGCGTCTTCATGCACAATACAAATAAAGTCCTGATCATGATAGGGATTTATGACTATAAAAATGGGATTTGGTTGCCTAAATATAAGTGTTCAATAACCTACTATGTAAACAGGATATCTTTCTTGATCTCCACCCACATAGGTCCTATGTAGAAAGAAAAGATTCATCTCCAATGCAATGCTATGTACAAAGCTCCAACTGACTTGGAACAAAAGGAGCCATTCGGGACAGTGAGATCAGCTCCCTCACAAGCATGGATTCAAAGAGGAGAGCCCCTAGCTATAGCTACATTTCAAACTCCACCTGAGCTGGCCAGAACCATGGGAGTTCAGTTGCAATATTAGTTGATAGCTAAACTGTACAGGTTAATTTTGAGTGGGCAACAAGAGAAAGGCAGACTGAAGTTAATTCTGCTGTGAAAACAGGTCCACAACTGGCCAGTGCTGCATCCTTTTCAGGCAGACATACAATGAAGGTTTAGGAAAGCAAAGACTATTCATTCCCATGTCCTTGACTCCAGGGTCAAATCTCTTCATCTGTTCTTTGTCTCTTCCCTCTGGCCCAAGGAAAGTAAGACATTTCTGCATTTTCAGCTTTATTTTATGAATGTCTCTTCCTCACTACAAACCTAAGTGTTCAAAGGCACAGCAGCAGGCAGAAGGCTGCAGGAAAGCACAGTATCTGGAGCAGTCACAGTGCTGTTAGAGCTGTATGAAACTTTGTTTCTTGAGTTTGATAGAAAAAATTGATGAATTTAAAATATAATTTTGGTTCTGTATCGTATCAAGATTATATATACTCCATTTTTTGTGGCCATTTGCTGCAATCGTTGTCCTCAAACTAAAATAGTCCATGCATCTCTAAATAAAGGGATCAGGCAATTTTAAGGGAAAATCTTCACTCTCAAATGCTTCTTGGACAGAAACAGTACTGCCAGCAGGAGATGAGATTCCCAACGGGTTTCTGGTGACCTGGCCTCGTTAGCCAAGTTGTAAAATACTGTGATGGGGGGAACAGAGTCTCTCCTGCAGAGGCAGTTCTGTTCTGATGGCTAATTAGTCATTCACCAGGGAGGAGCTGAGGCACCCAACCTTCTGCACAGGCACCCCAAGAATTAGTCTGACAGGTTCATTCTTATTTTTTCAGATCCCTCAGTCAAACTGCTGGATAACAGCATAAGTACATACTCTATCTGCAAAACTTTTCTGCTGAGTTTTGACTCATCCTTTTAAAAGGATATGAATGATATTTTTACATTTCTCAACTAGTACATGGGTAACAGGTTCCTTAGATTATAAAATAAGTGATTTTAAATTCCATTTCACTTAATTTGTAGATGATGATGATGATGATTACTACACTACTACTACTACTACTACTATAATTGTTACCATTGTTTATATTTATGCCAACAGAATAACTGAATTCCATTCCAGGAATAAGCACCTGAAGAACAGTATGAGGTCAAAAGCTTTCCAATGAACTTTAATGCTCCTGTATAATTTTTCCCTATTTTGTGACCTTCTTTTTCCAACTCTTTACGTAAGAAGAACTATCAGTACTTGCTGTGCTCCTATTGGCAGCTTGCTTACGTAAGGCATAACTTCTGTTGAAGTCTCTGAATAGCCTGATATACTTTTCATATGTCCAATCTCTCACCAAAAGTCCTTTTTTTGTTGTGATCTCTTTACTCCTGATCAAGATGAGCAGCAAGACCATCAAATTCTATTTCCTCCTGGGCAACAGTTTTGCAGGAGCTTGGCTAATCATTTTGCATGCTGCCAGGAAGAGGTATTTTTCCACAGTTATTTGGCTCTGGCATACACTGGATCACAGAGCAGTGTCTGCGTGTGTGCATTAGGCAGTACACAGAACTAGTTAAACTGGATGACTTTGCGGGGCTTAGTAGATCAATTGCCATTTTCATTTGGGACAGCCCTTTAAATCCTAATGAAAATAGGAACACTTGTAATTAGGAGTCTACAAAATCCTCTAAAATAATCACTTAAATTTAAAATGTAAATGTGACTCTAATTAATTAGTCTGTTTAGAATAAAGATTTCTAATTAACAAATGTAAATGGGGAATTTTTTGTAGATTTCATAAGGACAAAAGTGTTTCTCGTGGGAGCTGAAAGGAGATCTGTTTCCATGTGAATGCATACTAAACCCTGGTGGCTCACACCTCTGCGCAAGCCTGTGGCAGTAAGAGGACTGTCTGTGAGAGGGTCATATTAACACCTGAGTCACAGAGATTTTCTTAAGACCTGTGATACAAACGCTTATTTTTAAAATAGGAATGTTTTAAACCAAGGGTTATGTTTGTCAAAGATGAAAAACTGAATTCTGATCAGACAGGGTGACTGACCACCACTTTTCTACTGAAGACACTGATTGATTATGGAAGTAAAGAAAAAAATTTTCAGGAAATTCAAACTTTTAAAATCTGATTTCATCTCACATCGAGTTCACACAAGGAACAAAACCTAACAAATCTGAAGTGATTTTGATACTTAGTGCATGACAGAACCCTGAAATTCTACTTGGAGTTTAATATAATTTTATTTCTTTTTCTATTCAACTATATTTAAATACTTTATGATATTTCATAAATACTGAGTCAGTGGTTATCCCGTGTTGTTCCAGCACAGACAGGAGAATTGAACCTGCAGGCTGTCAAGGTATACACTGAATGGCTGAAAATTAAGGTATATGATGTGACATGGTATTAGGTACTTTCAGACTGCACTAGACATCCACATACAGGCAATGGACTAGTCAATAGAGTCTGTGCTCATCTGCTACATATGGTCAGCTGAATAGCTTTCCAGAGTCCTCTGACTATGACTTGTTCCCAACTGACCACGATAAGAGCTCAGATATCCATCTCTCCTTGAATACATGCCTTGTAGATAGCTAGATGTGTCTAAATGTAGAATGTCAAGATCTGCAGCTGTGTCCCGATGCCTCTGACTGTCCGTGAAATAATGTCAACATTAAAAAGATATAAAGCCCAAAATCTCCAAACTGAAATACATCTGAAACCTTTTCCTCCTGCAGATTTTAGCATCAATATGAGTGCTGCATTCCCACATCTGTTTATGCTGAAACAACTTAGGAAAAAATGTAGGGTGAAGAAGGGGGGAGGGAAAGAGAGGGGGGAGAGAGGGAAAAGAAAAAAAAAGAAAAAAAGACAGAAAGAGAGAATACCAACAAATTTTTTCAGAATTGTATGATGATTATTCATGATCTATTATGAAAATACTGTTTTGATGCAGTTGCTGTGTGTCCTTCAATAGATAGTTTTCTCTGTTTATGAGAGAAAGGCAACCAACTGCCTTTCAGAAGGGTATGATTCACAGTTGTTACTGGCTAGAATCAAATTGAAACAGTTCTATAGAGATAGCAGCACATCTCCCATTATCATTACCCTTAGTTCTATCATGCCAGCCTACTAATTAATACATACCTTTTAAAGTTTTATTTGTCACAAATGAGTGTTTTAAGGCCACTTCTCAGATTAGTGTGGCCTGAAGGGCGGGCGAGATGCACCATCACTGTATTATACCAGTGAATTCAGTATGCAAAATAAACAGATACACATCAGGTAGAGAGAGATCAAAAAAGGCAAATGAAAGCATCTATCGTTGATGAAAATGCATTTAAGTTTGAATATGTGCCTCAATTTAGTTCTCTGAAGCGGATGGACTTTTTCTGCTTTTCTTGTGCAATGGCAGAATTCCATGGTATTTCTAGTCCAATAGTACAGGCTTTTGTCTACTGACTGAGTGCTATTGCAGGTGTCTTATGTTAATTCTTTAAAAATAAGTCACAACATAGAAAATATTACTCATTTTCAATACTGCTTAATTGGGACTTAAACAGTATAAGAAATTTAGTTGCTTGAACATATTGGAAGTATGATTGTGGTATATCTGCAAGCCTCAAAAATTCCCACATGAAAAGAAAAGATTAATTGTACAGTTTTTACACCTTTTCATTGATAACTAACACCATAAAACTGTTCAAATTGCAATTTGTTTCTTTTTCCCACAATCCCATTGGCTTTTAAGGGATGTTCCTCAATTAGTTGAACTGTGTTTCCTCTTGCTTGGTAAGCACTTTTGGTCAAACAAGGAATGGCAGAGGTCCACAATTAGATCAAAAGATCAATCCTAATGTACCATTTTCTCCTCACCCTCCTGCTTTAATAAAGTGGCTGCAGTTCTCCAGGGGACAACTCAAAATCCGAGTACTGATATTTCTAAATTAGCTGACTCGGTGACCTTGCTAGTAATTGCGTTAGTTTATCAATGTTCAACACAATTTATTATTCTCCGATATGTACCAAAACGTTTATCTCTCAACACTAACAATATTAAAAACCTAAACAATCTGTTGAGAAACAAAGGACTATTCAATAAGAAAAATGCATAATAAACTGGAAAACACTACATGGATGGTAAGAGGTTTAATCTAGAAACTAGTCATAAGTGAAATAATGTTGATGCTGTATTACATTTTGGGCACTTTTTAAATCTCTAAAGAGCAGATAATTTAAACAAAACCTTTCTTTTTGTTCTATTCATTCTCTCTCGGTTTTTTTTTCTCTTCTTTCTTTTAAAACCAGGAATGAGCTCCAGATTTTATATATCACTTAACATATTACCCAGGCTCCAATGAGAAAAGTGAAGACTGATAAAACCTTATCTAAGCATTTAAAAGTCATTTGGACACATTGATCAAAACTCACTCTAAAATTAAACATATTAAATTTAGATGGAGGAAAAAAGGCATTAAGTTGATGGAACCCAATTTTTGTATGAAGCAAACAAATGGCATCATTTCACCAACCTTCTCATCTTGATCACATTGCTATGCATTATTTAAAATAGGCACTTGATTTGGGTAGTTAATAAGCTATCTGTAAACTTGCAGTAAATTTGATTGTGGGCAATACTCTTCTAGTACTGCCTAATCCTACAGAAAGATTACTGATTTGTTTTTACTTCTGTGAAATGTCAGTTTGTGGCATTGTGCCACCAACCATGTGTAACTATCTCTGTTCATGGTGAGATACGAATGACAAAGAGCAGAAATGCACAGAGTACATGTGATCTTTTAAATGATCCCATTTACTTACAGCTGTCAGCAGCTCAGCACTTCTGTTCACCAGAGCAGACACACACGATTCTGCTGTTGTGGGCATTGAATCTTCCTCCTTTAGGGGTTTATAATGAACCCCCTAGTCAAATGGAAGAAAGCAACTAAAATTTGCCCTAATCCATAGTCAAAACAGTGAAAATGGCCAACATGCCATTCTAATTTCTGTTGTAGAGAAACACTGATCAAGTCTGCTGGAAACCTAGAATCACAGAATCATACTTGCAATTTTGCATTCCTCTATAAATCAGTCATCTTAATTTACATTTATAAGACGAGTACTGTCTTTTTGGGTTCTTTGGGACTGTGCTTGCATTGGAAGATGGAGCAATAGGAGCAGATCCATGGGGAAAACAGGTGCAAGTGACCAACCTGCAATGACATCCACACTGAACATTTTGGGGTGGGAGTTGACTTTGGACTGGTTCTGTTCTCATCCTGAGGGTGGCCCACCTCAGCTGTCAAAAGACGTTAGATGGTTCCTGAAGAACAGCTTAGGGTTAAGCTCCTTCTGAAAATGACGTGGCTCCCTGTGGCCACACAACAGTGTGAATCAAGACAGCAGGTGAGGATGACTCGGGAGTTCACTTCAACAATACATTCCTGATCTGACCTAAAACAGTAACACAGCCAATGAAACCTGTTAATAGCTGAGCTTGCTAAATACTACCATGAAATTCTTCAAATTCAAAGCTTTGAATGAAAATATTATTAACCACATACCGTGTAATCTTTCTAAAGAACAAAGGTGTTAGTTTTTTTACAACCTTCTAATATTTTCACAGAAAAACCAATGTCTGAAGAATGTTTTAAAAGTAGTATTTTATCCATTTATTTATTACCAGACTGAAGACCAGGTTCTTAGAATAAGAGTAAGGATTCTCCATATTTAAAAGTTTCTTAACTTTCCCTTTTCTGTGGAA
Organism: Cephalopterus ornatus; assembly: GCA_013396775.1. Classification (NCBI taxonomy): domain Eukaryota; kingdom Metazoa; phylum Chordata; class Aves; order Passeriformes; family Cotingidae; genus Cephalopterus; species Cephalopterus ornatus. The sequence continues at coordinate 56,348 of VZRE01004653.1, forward strand.
AATGGCAAAGAGAAAAGAGTATCATGAGGTACAGTAGTGAACATACATCCCAGTTTTGAGTTTTGCTGTCAGCTCAAATAGATGTGAATCCACATTTAGTAAAAAAGGTGTTAGATGTAATGGCATAGGACTAATCTTTCAGGTGAAATTAACATCAGATAACTTAGGGTTTCTAACGTGTAGTATAAGCTAAACCCCAGAGCTGCTAATTTTCCTTCACAGACAGCATTTTATATGACTGGCTTAGAAGTCAATAAATAGATTTTAAATAGTGAGATGAATCCTATACCACAGGGAAGTAAAAAAACCTCCACAATAGGCATGGTATTCCTACCTCCAGTGCATTGCCTCAGTAATCTTTGTGCACATCTGCTTTTAGGCACATACAAGTTCTTGTGTCTTCATACTATTTAGAAATGAAATTTATTTTGAAGAGTACTGATTTTTTAACATGTAATACTTCTATGTAAGTCAGATTTGCACAGTTCCAAGGTGCTCTGATATATTGTTTTACATATGTGTTAGGTAAAATCCTTGGTTTTACTACGAGCACTTATTTTTGCTCAGTATGTATCTTATTTCTGTGAGTGAAAATTATTTCTTTTCTAGAACTCCAGCAGTTAACAGTGTGACATGCGGCCTTCTTCATGTATCATCATTTTATTTTGCATCTGGCTTAAGATCAGGCTTTTTCTCCATTCTGTTTAGAGTCTGTTGGTCGCATTAGGTTACTCTGACTAGATATAATAGGACATGACACATTTGAGACACATGACACATTTGAGAAACACACTGAATGCAAATGTGTTGTGAGGGTTTTTTTGAGCTAAAAGCCTCATGCTCTGTTATTTCGGTTTATTATTTACTTGCATTGCCATACTTCATGATTATAGAATCATAGAATGGTTTAGATTGGAAGGGGCTTTAAAGATCACCTAGTTCCAACCCCTCTGCGATGGGCAGGGACACCTTCCACTAGACAAAGTTGCTCAGAGCCCCATCTAACCCGGCTTTGAACATTTCCAGGGATGGGGCATCCATATCTTCTCTGGGCAACCTGTTTCAGTGCCTCGCCACCCTCACAGTAAAGAATTTCTCCTTAATATTCAATCTAAACCTACTCTTTTTCATTTTAAAGCCATTCCCCCTTGTCCTATCACTAAATGCCCTTGTAAAAAGTCCCTCTCCAGCTTCTCTGTAGGCTCCATTTAGGTACTGAAGGCTGCTCTAAGATCTGCCTGGAGCCTTCTCTCCTCCAGACTGAAAAACCCAAAACCCTCAGCCTGTCTTCTCAGCAGAGGCACTCCAGCCCTCTGATCACCTTTGAACTCTTCCTCTGGACCTATACCAAAGGTTCATTTCCTTCTTATGGTGGGGGCCCCACAGCTGGATGCAGCACTCCAGGTGGAGTCTTTCACAAGAGCAAAGTAGAGGGGCAGAATCACCTACCTTGACCAGCTGGCCACACTTCTGATGCAGCCCAGGGTGTGGTTGGCCTTCTGGGCTGCAAGTGTGCATTGCCAATTCATAATGAGCTTTTCATCCCCAGACACCGCTAAGTCTTTCCCTGCAAAGCTAGTCTTGATCCATTCTCTGTCCAGCCCATATTGTTTCTTGGAATTGCCCCAACCTAGGTGCAGCACCTTACCTTGACCTTGTTGAACTTCATAAGACACTCACAGGCCCACCTCTAAAGCCTGTCAAGGTCTTTCTGGGTGGCATCCCTTCCTTCCAGCGTGTCAACTGCACCACATAGTTTGGTGTTGTCAACAAACTTGCTGAGGGTGCACTCAATCCCACTGTCCATGTTGCTGACAAAAATATTAAACAGTGCCAGTCTTAATACTGATCCATGAGGAATACCACTAGTTTCTGATCTCCACTAGTACATCAAGCCATTGACTGTAGTTCTTTGAGTGTGACCTCCAACCAATACCTTAACCATTGATTGAGTGGTCCATCCATCAAATCCATGTCTGTCCAAAGTAGAGACAATTATATGGGACAGCGTCAGATGCTTTGCAGAAGTCCAGCCACCAGGACTCCAGTGAGAGAATAAAGAAGAGAACAAAATCATGTATCCTGCTACATATACCTCTAGTAAAGAATATTATGCAGGATTCATTATATGAAACCTTAGGCAATCAGATGAAGTGCCTGTGTTTCTAATCACCCCAATGTCCTTAACTAATTCCTGTCCAAAAGAGATGAATTATCATCTTTGGACAGCATCTAGGACCTGGTCTACCTCTTTCTTTTAATGATGGGAATAAATACTCTGGCTCTGTGCAAGAACTGTATAATCTTGAGTAATTCTTGAGAAAGCCAATTCTTTTATTCCTAAGGTGAATTGCTGAGATGTCAGCTGAGGTGGTCTTTGAAAGTATTTGTTTGGCAGGTTAAACTGCTTCAGGATGACTTGCTTGCACAAGTCAGGGTACTTGGTGAGTTTCACAGTGTTTGTGTCCTGCTATGTCCTATAAAAACAATCAAATTTTAAGGGGTACATTCAAAGTCACACAATAGCTTCATGCATCTAGTTGGTTTCGATGGTGATGACATCACTAGAAAGTATGGAAGGACCAGACTAGTTGTTAATTGGCATAAATTGGGGAATTTGGGAAATCTCCATCTCTGACATTTTTAAAAGAAAGTTGGATTACTGACTGCCAGGGATGGATTGGGTGCAATTCCTCCAGTCCTACCTTCGGTCATGGCCATGGGTCTGTAAATGCCTTGACTCATTATGTTGAGAGTTCATTCAAATCACTGCTCTATAAAAATTTCTCTCTTATTGATAGAAAGTAAATTGCAGCCTGGGTAACCTAAAGCTTGACTGGGGAGTCAACATCATATTTGTGAAAGAGATTGGAAAAAAAAAGTAGAGCTCTGTGGATGTTTGAAAGCAATTTTATTATTCTGCTTATGCAGAAAGTGTAGCACACAGTGTAGATAGATTTATATTGCTGTGCCCTTGTCCAAAGCATGGGTAACAGAGACTGATTTGTGTTACACTACTGAGAGCCAGCCATCTCTGGAACTAATCTGAACAACCACACCACCATAAAAAAAACACCATAGTGTTTTTCTCTGGATATTCTTGGGACTTCTGTGGTGTCCATGCAACTCTCACTTATATAAATCTTGTTTCTGTGGAGGGGCAGGATTTGGATTTTTTGCAGGTGAGAGGGTGTTCAGTTAAACGTTTCAGAAGGAGTGTGAAACTGTGTGTCCTGGGACTGTGTGGGGTGTAAGATCATGTGAGATGGCTAAGATTGCAAACTCTGCTGGAGTAGTGCTGGAGGACTACGGGTGGAGAAAGAAACCAAGCCTTTCCTCCACTCTGCAGTTGATGCAGAACAACAGATCTCTTTGAAGGCAATTTAGATAAGAAACTCAGACATCCTTGTGTCCCTCCTTCATCTACTTCCCTCCACTACGCAACTGGAAAAGGTCTGGTTATCCCTAGCAGACACTGGAGACATATTCATTGTATCCCCAATCAGCAAATCAGTCAAGAATCAATAGATTTTGGGATGTTATGTATTGCGAATAATTTCTTAATCACAGATGCTAGTTCTCTGTTTTCTTCTGGTTCTTGTTTGCAAGAATCACAAAGAGTTTCTCTCGCTATCTTTCCCTCATGTCAGATCTACTGGATGTGTCTCATTGACACCTAAGTGTACTTCAGATTTCACGAGTGGAATTGCTGAGAGTACATAGGGGGGCGTGGCTCTGCTCCCATGGAAGTCGATAATGGTTTCACAGTTGACTTCACTTGAAAGAGAGCTCAAGCCAAAGCTCAGTGCTTTTGAAAAGAATACCCTACATATTTAAATTCCTCCACTCCTTATTCCTGAAGTTCATTTTCATAACAGTTTTCCTTTTTCCTCTGGGAAAACACTACCTACTATCTCCATGAAATAGTCTAACAAAACAATTTAAAAAATAATGATACCTGTGTCCTTTTATCACTACTTCAACTTACAAATTATTTCTTCTATTTCTTGAAATCTGTACTGTCTCATAATGTTATGTCTTGCCATTGGTTTGTTTTGTTACTTCCCTGAGTGTATAAAGATATGTATTAATATAATGAACTTCTTACTTTGGAGTGCTTACTTCTGAGCTATTTCAAAATTTGACCAGTATACAATCATAATGAATCAACTATTTAAGAAAAAATCTTGATACACTGAAATACAAGTGTTTCAAAATCCATTTGCTTGGCTTGTAGCATCGTACTAAAAGGAAGATGGCATGCAGCATTCACTTCCCTCTGATGTAAATAAAAGCACAATAATGCCACATGAATGACATTAGTGACTAAATTGATACCGGCTGAAAGCAGTGTTATTTTTTGTGTTAATTGATAAATAGATAAACATAGTTTAGGTACATTCATATTTCTTCCCTCTCAAAGAAGATGTTATGTCATACCCTATAAGTTTGTTTTATTGGTCTCTTGAGTGAATAAGAACAGCCTGAATACAGCCCGAGCCAAACTGGCTGGACAACCATCTAAATGCTCTGTGCTACTGTGTGTTAGTCAAATTGTAGAATGAGACTGAACTGAATTCATGCTCATGAGGGGCACACAAGCTTCTCTCCTTTTCACCCTCCTAGCAGCTCATGCCACATGGTTAAGCTGTTTATTTTCAGATAAAGTATTCGATATGGAGGTTACAGCTGCTGCAATTTAACTGAAAACGAATTGGATTCATTACTTAATATACCTGATACTTAATAGATTACTCAACATATTGTAAGTGAGTAACTTGCCACAGCTGAACCTGTCCGAAATCTGGGTGGTGAAATCAAGGCAGAAGTAGCACCAGAAGGTCTTTTATGCGTTGGGGGATGGTGTGCCCACTTCAGGCTCAATGTGCCCCCAGGACTCAGCCTTCTCTACCGTGCTGATATCTGGCACCTTAGTAGCACAGGATGCAATTTTTTCAGAGATTTGCAAGAGACAAGCTGAAAGGCCCCGTAGTCAAACTCCCTTTTATTTATCTTAAAGTCACTGTGACAGATGGAATGGTTTAGCTTGAGTCAGGAGACAGTTCCAGGTGGGAACAGAGACTCAGCTATCATGGATAGAATCGCTGAGGTCTTTGGACGGGTCCATACTAAGGAGGAAATGGTATAGCTTGTGTCAGAGTTTCTCTTAAAAATAATTAGGCAACATTCCCTCTCCTTCAGATGAAGATGAACTTATTTGAGAGGACTCATGGGCTCTCGGGCTTCACTGTGTCCCAAGTGCAACCCCTGAGATGCACACACGTGAAAATAAAAGGAAGATAGAAAGGCTTGAAGTGCCAAGGATGTTGGCTGAAGATCCATTTATATATTTGGTTCTGACTCATTGTCCAGTTAACACATTATTTTCCAGATATTGCTTTAAACTGCAGCCTTCATACAGGAGTTTCATATTTCTTTAAAGTAAATCACTGGTGCAAACACAGGATCTGTTATCCACTCCCTAGTCCAGTGAACTTATATATAGATAGATAGATAGATATAGATATATGTATATTTAGATATATAACATGAGGTAGGACAATTTGAAGAGGTGAAATTGAGAGAAATTATCTGAAAATATCCCATATCAGTGCATAGACTACTCCCTTAGAGAGGAGCAGGAATTTGGATTAAAATTGCTGCTTCTGAAAGGAGGAAGACTACAGACTTGACTATCCCTGAACTTCAGAATAGGAGAGTAGCATTTCACCTCAGTTTACTTTCCAAAAATGACTGATTTCATGCCTCAGCCTAATTGAGAGCTCAGGATTATAAATAAAAAATAGAAATAGATCTCTCTCTTCACCTTAGAATTAAGCATAAATTTTTCAGGACTGATGCATCTTTCTCTTCAGTAGTTCTTGACTATTTTAGTCCTCTCCTTTTTCATACAACAATCTTCTTCATATTTCCCCTTAAAATCTTTGTATTTGTAGCAGAGTGGTTGAAATCAGTAGCACAAATTTCTACAGGTGTAAGTGCTGATAGGTACCTATATGATAGAATTAGCCCCTATGTAATTTTTTTTCAGATGGGGAGCAGGATTCAAGAAAATTTTTAGCAAACAAAATGCTGCCTTGGAAAATCTCAAGACCTCTAGGAGGAATCTGTTCAGAAGAACAAAACCTCAATCATCCCTCTGATGATCAAACCTTTTGTTAGTGGTAACTAAACAAGAAATTTCAAATGGAGTTATAAAATTTTTTGGCCCTATCTTAGCCACTATGCAGAGAAACTGGGATTTTTACTCCTCTGACAACAGGAGCTGTACTTTGGGCGTACTTAACACCAAAATGCCAATCCCTCAGCAAAAAAACTCCAAAAACTAAATCCGTTACTTGTGCATCTCTGACTGGCCCTTTTAATTCAGGAGAAATTAGGACTGCAAGTTTTTTGGTTCACCAGTTTTTTGCCTCTGAAATAGGAGCATGACTGGGCTCTTCTTGTTATAAGGACATTGTGAGACAGCATTCATTAACACTTGATCACTGCAGTGATGGAAAATCTGATGACAGTTATAGTTCTGTCTTTAGACAAGTGTTTGAAACTTGAAAAGCAAGTTTCTAAGCTCAGTTTCACCCTGTCAGTAGTTTAGCAAAGTTCGATCTCCTTAACATGCATCCATTTACTGCGCTGTGCTATTGCAGGGTGTTATGAGTAGTTGCTGTGCTCCACGCAATAAGAGGTGGCAATTTGGCACCATAGAGTTACCTCAGAGAAGCACTGTAGATTGTAATTACTTCATGTTTGCTTTTGTGTTTCGACACCACCAGGTGAGAGGTGGTGGTGGTGTGCACGGTGTAGTTGTCATTAAATATAACCGAGCTGAATGTTTGATGAAGTGAACAAAAGATAGAGCAAACTAGGCATGCAGAGTCAGACCTTTAAAAACAATCCCAACGTAAATGAGGAGAGGCTTTGTTAGTAGATCAGCAGACTGCAGAACTGTTCAATCCCCAGTTTGCAATGAAAGCATTTCATGCTATGCTACTGTAGCATGATAATTTTTATCCTATGGTTTTATTGCTGAAGTTGTGATACTGTGTGTGTATATACATAACCATACAGGCAAAATTTGTGTCATGAGATTAATGAAAACAACAATAGATATGTTTTCAACATCATACAGCTGGCAAAAAATGAGATTTGTATCTAGGAATGCATTAGGTCTACAAATAGATTAATTTTTAGAGCATTTATTGTTGTTATTATTTTTATTGTTATTATTTTTATTTCTAAGGTTTACTAGACTTCATTCTTTCAGACAAAAACATGCATATCAGCTTTGCAATTTGATTGCCTTATGGGCATAAAGCTTTGCATATTTACTGCCCATGAATCATACAAGTATGTGAAATCCAGTGAAGATTCAATTTTTCCTGCTAGATGCACCTCTAGCCGTTTAATTAAAATATGTATTATTAATAAAACTAGATTTAAGTCATATTTTTTACAGATATGACTGAAACATTAAGGGCAAATTGTTTCATACTTTCATAGCAATTTGCTTTTAATGTTTTGTGCCTTAATCAAGGTAATTCTAGGATAAGGTTTGTAGTGCTTGTGACTTTGTGATGTTTAAGTTACTGAAAACGAATTTAAGAGTTTTCCAAGACAAAGTCACATTTACTTATGAAATTGTCTTCAAAGTTTTGCTGCAGAGGGAACCCTATGCAACTGCAAAATGCAATAAAATGTACCTATTTAGAAAACTGTGCTTGTTACACAGATTGCATTCTATTATATCCATCCTCACTAAATAAGTGTCAGGTTATTGTTTTATTCCAACCTTAGATGAAGCCTTATATGTCACAGTGCCCTGTTCACTGAATTTATCTTCCATTTTGTGGTAAATTTCCCTGACACTCCTCTAATGTCTTGTATGTAGATATACTGATAGCTGCGGTATAACTCAATTGTGCATACCTGTTGGTAAGGAATCAATAATACTCTCTGCTTCACCTTATCCTGCCTACCATTTAATTCTGCATAACTGGGGCTGTTTGTGTCTAATGAAGCTTTTGGCTGCAACAAGCTTATTAATTGCTTTTAAGAAAGATTTTAATTTTTAATTTTTTAACTCACAAGTTATATTATAATCCTAATAGAAGTGTGGCTTGTGGGAGTTTGAGGGTATATCTTCCCTGAGAAGGCTGTAGAATGTAATTAAACGTATCACTCAATTGTGATAAAAAATTGCAGATATGAAAGTCTTACGTAAATTTGCCAATCAGAGGAGAAGCAGTGATTAAGGGAATAAGGAGAAGCATTTATATATTTTACATTCAGTTTCCTCTTATTTTCCCTCGTGAAGGTATTCTGCACAAGTCTGTTGGAATCCGTGGTGTATAATTTCGTCACATATTGCTGAAATCAGTACACACCAGTAAGTTTCCTTTACATTACAGATGTTATTGACAGATTAGAAAAAACCCAGGAAAATCTGTAAGAGGTCTCCAGAGAGGCAACCACAGCTCTGTCATGAGACCAACCTCCAGAGAACTAACAAAAACTACAGGAGAGAAGATTCCAATTTTATCTCAGTTTATCTCCAAATTTTAATACTATTGGGAAAACAAGAGTAAATGTTTGCAGCAAAAACATTTTGTGAAAGTCAAATACAGGAAAATCACTTGTATTCTAAAGTATGCCTTTGCCACAGAGTTATAGAAATTTAGAATGGTTTGGCTTGCAAGGGTCCTTTAAAGGTCATCTGTTTCCAACCTCCCCCTCAATGAGCAGAGACATTCAACTAGATCAGGCTTCTCAAAGCCACATCCAACTGGCCTTAAATGTTTACAGCAATGGGGTATCCACTACTTCTCTGGGCAACCTTGTTCCAATATCTTACTACTCCCGTTGTAAAAAACTTCTTACTTATATCTGCACATAGAAAGTACACTTCATATTTTTCATATACTGATACGTTGCTGATTTTCATAACTGTTTTCTTTACTCTGATCATATAAAGGCTTATTTGACAATATGGGATATGCCAAATTAATATATACTTCTATGAGGAATAAAAGTTGTTTAAAAAATTTGACTCATGCCTTTTTATTGAAAGCACAGAGTTTGCTGAAATAACCACTTAATTCAAACTAAAACAAAATGACAGATACATTTTCTTTTTGTTTGCCTACTCGTTTTTGAATCTTCGAGGGTTTCATATTCCAGCTTTTCTGTACAAATATAAATTAGGAGAACCTTTATGTTAGAAATGGAAAATCAAGATTCCCACCCAGTGACTTCTGAAACAGGGACTTTAAGAAAAACTGTCACAAGAATGACAATAATGTTTTAAGAATAGCAGTGCTGGCCAGACTGCCAGATCTCTTGTAAAATACTTATTTCCATAAATAAAAAGAGAGTATGCGCTCTCTATATGGATAAAATATTATAGGTATCACAAAGACAAAATGTATTCTGGAGTAACAAATTTGATTTGTTAGTGGCAAACTGTTCTCAGCTGTAGGGAGTCACACAGTAAAAAAGCAAGACAAGCTTGGAAATTTGAAACTGTGTTGCAAATTAATCATAATGAGAAGTGGTATTAGAATGATACAAACCTAACTGTGTATTGTTATCTTAACATTATTAAAATACATTTAACATATTTTGTAAAGAAAAAAAAATACTGACATGCTTCCTCAACTAACTTGTTTAAAGAAACGTACAGAGAATATGTTACATTTGCATAATACACTGCATAAATACCATACCCATTACATAAATGTCACAATATTCCTAAATATATACTCTAACATATTTATTTTAAATTCAGGAGACATTCAGTGTGTCGTATTTGTATCTATCTTTTCTGTGGTTTTTTGTATTTAAATGATTAAGTTGATCCCTCATGAGTGCTAAAGGATGGTGAAAATTAAAGTCACGTGCCTAATGCTTTTTGTGAAATTTTAAAATAAGTCTTTCATAGACATTAATTTTGGAAATTTGTTCTCATACAGTTTTGCACAGCAAAAATTCTGCTTCATTTTTACTTCTTATTGTAAAAAGGGGTTTTTAAAAGGGACTTATTGGTTTAGGATACAGAAATGACACATTCCTCATTCACAAATCGCCCCTAAAAAATCCACATTACTGTTTTAGTAACAGTGCATAAATTCAAAATAGGACAACTTGCAAATATTTGTGATATGTTCGAGGACATTGGTTAAACAAGTAAACAAACAAAAAAGTCAAATAATTATATACATTGTTTTTTAATGAATTATTCATCCAAGCCTACTTGGTACCTGATTTGTCATTGCTTAGAGTAGAAACATCAGACCTTCATTGCAAAGCAGTAAAAATGTTATTTTCCTACAAAATGCAAAGGGGTAAGAGAGAAATTCATGACATCAAAAAGAAATAATGCCATTGTAATCACACCTATGAGATAAAGATTTTCTATTGATTTCTGTACTAGTTTAGAAGAGGGATCATATTTCAGGTTTCCCTACATTTCTTGTTTTTCATTGTGAAATATACCTAGGAATTTTAACTCTTATATCAAGATTTTTCCCTACGCTATTTTAGTGAATACAAATAAGACAGAATTATTAAGCCAAACTACTATTTATAACTTCAGGAATTGACTTTGCCTACTGATTTAGTTACAGATTTTGGATATTCTTTCATCTCAGAACTTTTATTTTATAATAGATCTTATTGCTATTGTTCTGTTTTCCAGTACAAGTATGATATGTGAAGGATCAGATCCTACTTACCTGTATAAATCATCATTCCGCTATCTGGAACCTTAGACAGAATAAATGAACTCTTAAATTGTCCAATATTCTGAATAAACCCATGCACACAATATATTTCACCTTTAATATGCAGATCTATATTTCACCTTTAATTAGCAAATCTGTTTAATTCTTGTTTTTTCCCCACTAATATTGCTCCAGTACTATTGTAAAGGAAAATCATGTTTGAGGTTTAATTTCTGTTTCTACACTCTTTAACCTAGCTATGTGGGAAATTGTTACTAAGAGCTAGCACAGAAAAGAATATTTGAAAATACTAAAATGACACTGAAATACATGGTGAATACTAACTACTCCTTCTTCAAATGTTATTTATTTTTTAATATCTGCTAATAGCTGAAGTAGAAGGTGAGCAACAGCTGGACCAACAGAGAGACAGACAGCAAGTGCAATTTGGCAAAAGAACTTGGATAGCATTCATCAACCCAACCACAGATGTCTACATCTTACTAGTCCTTTCTAGATCCAATGAAAAGAAAGAAAAAAGGCACTTCCAGAGTGAAAATAATTTCATTCTTAGATGAAGTTAAGTCAGAGGAACAATGCCCTAGAATAACTTATTTAGACACTTCTTTGTAGACGCTTACATAGTAGACATGTAGAGCCAGATGGAAATGATATCCTCCCTTCTGTTCATTCAGGATAGTAAAATCTTTTATTCAATGTTTTTGCATATTTTTTTTTTTTACTCTGAAAAAGGGAAAATCAGACAGCTTCTCTCGCCACAATCACTCACATCTGGAAACATAAGAAAGAGCAGCTGCAGAGAAAAGCTTTGCTGAGACTGAGAAAAGTCCACTGTCTTTCAAAGGAGGAGTGGGTATCTCCTGTGTTTTGGATTGGTGCTATGGGCCCTGTAGTTCATTTCTCTTTAAACAGTGCACTGGTTAGAGGACAGGCTCTACCACAAAATCAGCTGGCCAGAGAGATTGTACCCTAGGTCACAGGACTAAAGTGGTATTGGTTGCTCATGTTTAGTAAGTGGAAGGCATTTGCACGTTACTGAAGACTTGTCCAGAAATTTTTACTGATCACACAAAAGTATTGGCAGTGAGTACACAAATCAATACACACCCCTTGTACAGCAAATTTTTTTGCACTGCTTGTGTTTTTAATCTCTGGGAGTGGTTTAAAAGTGGTATAAAACTATTTCACGGCAGGAAAACCTTTCTGCTCTAATAATACTTCTGGTAAAATCAAAGAATGCCCAGTTCAAACATTCACGCGTAGGAAAAAAAAATTGTTCCATCAATAGTGGAACTAATGAGTTTATTTTCCATCGGGTTGTTTTCTGTGTACTTCATACCTTTCTACTACAGTAATCTTCCATGCAGGTGACACTGTGGCCATAATACCTTATCAGTCCCTCATACCATGACAGCTCAAGAGTAATCTCAGTTCCTCACTGTGCCCAGCCTCCTTGCCAAAGCACTCCGTGAATTGTCTCATAGCCTGCTCCGTCAGCAGGAGATGCATCCCTCAGCTGTTTGTCTGAAGCGTACATTCATGCTTGTTCACTGACCAGAAACTAAGGTACATGTGGCTTTGCTTGTTCTTCTGTGGGTGGATTCATCTGTTATTTCTACCTCTCCTTGCCCACTGTATGAAACTTGACATATTATTTGCATGTTTTTACATATTTGAACTTAGATTCAAATGTCAGAGGCCAACTGAAGGACAAATTTTAAATTAATACTGAAGATGCTGACTACAGCAATTTCAAGTACTATGAAGTCATGCATGCTCATTAATGAGATTCATCCAAGGAGAAGTAGATATCTACCTCACAGATACATAAATATGAGATAGTGTCTGTAGGCTTCCCACATATGGGAATAAATCTGTGTAATTAATTTCATTCTAATGCCAGCACCAAAACTTATCTGATGTAGAAAGGTCTGGAAGTACCTTTTTTGTACTACTGATCCTGAATTACCACTGAAAGTCACCTGCAAATTTAGATGGCATGAATTCAATCCTGATCGTCTTCAATTCGTGGATAGGCAACCTAAACTGAGCCTGAGCTACATGTGAGTCCCATTTTTCTTTGTGGCAGGTGAGACTGGAGAACTCTTAGGAAGAAACTCCAGCCAATTTTTCTGGCCAGCATTGCCCAGGTGCCATCTCTTCAGTTTTGGTCACTGCAACATAAGAAAGATATTAAGCTATTAGAGAGTGTCCAAAGGAGGGCAATGAAGATGGTGAAGGGCCTTGAGGGGAAGCCACTGAGGTCACTTGGTGTGTTCAGCCTGGAGGAGACCGAAGGGAGACCTCATTGTAGTCTTCAACTTCCTCGTGAGGAAGCCGTAGATCTCTTCTCCGTGGTGACTGGTGATAGAACCCAAGCGAATGGCCTGAAGCTGTGTCAGGGGAGGTTTAGGTTAGGTATTAGAAAGCAGTTTGTCACCCAGAGCGTGATTGGACACTTGCCCAGAAAAGTGATCACAGCACCAAGGCTGATGGAGTTCTAGAAGCATTCGGATGATTCTCTCAGACACACGATATCATCTTTGGGGATGGTCATTTGCAGGGATAAGAGTTGGACTTAATGATCCTTTTGGGTCTCCTCAAACTTGGCATATTCTGTGATTCTGTGACTTTAGAAAGCAGTAGAGAATACAGAAATAAATAGAGATATATGTATATTTAATTAGATATCTGTATCAACTAAAGATGAAGGCTGGAACCCACACCTTTCCTATCTGGTCTGGGCCATTGGACATTTTTCCGATGGCCCAGACTGATTTTGGATAAAACCCTTGGTTGGTCATTTGGGACAAAAAATGTACTGACGTGAAGTTTCTGTCTTGCAATGTTTAGTTAAAAGCAAGAGAAAGAAAAACAATCAGTAAAGGAGGAATGGCAATTAAAGCATTTGAGTTGCAGACTTTGTACTAACAGACCTCATAGAAGATTACAGAATTATTCAGTAATCTCTGATTAGTTCTACAAGAGAACAGATCTGGTCAAAATGGTCAGGAAGTAATAGGTAATCCAAAATTTTTTGTGTTCCTGATGAAGCAGGGATATAGATTATATCAGCTTTAGAACATGTGTTATGCTAGAATGTATTGTATTAGGACATCTTAAATTTTATTATAACATGATAAATTCTTTTTTTTTTTATAAGGGGAAACACAAACAAGCAGCAGATATCTGTTTATTATTAGTTCAATGGTTTAGAATTTGCTGCTGAAGAGAATTCCCTGAGACAAAGAAACTTACGTTGTCCTTGAATTCATGTGGGGTTGAAGAAAAACAGATGTGTAGAGTAAGAGAATCATAGAATCACAAAATGGTTTGTGTTGGAAGGGATCCTAAGGATCATCTAGTTCCAACCCCCGCACCCTGGCAGGGAAATCTTCCACTAGACCGGGTTGCTCAAAGCCCCATCCAACCTTAGCCTTGAACACTTCCAGGGTTGGCAATCCATTCCAAAATGAAAGAAACAGTGGTAGTTCCGAGATCTGAGGTTTCCATCCAGAGCCTGGCATGTGACTTTAACAAGTTGTTTTGATGATGCAAAGAGCCAAGTGTGCATTCTTCCTAAGGATACCTCTGTGCTCGCTGGGTCCCGAGCTTCCTTCTGCCGCAGTTTCTAGACTGCCTATTCTTCATGGGACCACAATTTGTCGTGCTTCCAGGAGGAAATTAGTCCAAAGATGTGTCAGCTCACTTCTATACTCCTGTAATCTGCCAATAGGTGCAGGTTTAAAACTACAAATATTGCAGCAGCTACCACATCAGTGTTACTGCGCTCATCTCTGGACCAAACAGTTTCAGTCAAAGAAGCCTGTACTTTTCATTGTATTTGGTTGTGTCTGATGTCTGTTGGTTTTTGCATTCCATATTGTAGCTGGGGATTAGTCAAAATTGAGTAATGGAGTTTGCTTTGCACTTTTTTTTTTTTTTTGAGCAACAGAGTAGAAATTCCTGTCCTGTTGGAAGTGTAGATATGCAGAACTGATGAAAGCTATCTGCTTTCCTGCTGTCACTGAATAAGCATCCAAAACAAAAAAGTAGGGGTTCAGTTCTCAGCACAATCTTGGAAATGGTTCTTTCCCAGAAAATTTTGTATTCATCACAGGAAAGTTTAAATCCTTCCCTGCTGAACAAACCCTTATATCCAGTTATGTGACTGGATATAGCACTGCTCTGTGGTCCACAGCAGGATTCACAACATCAAGAAGATTAAATTAAGTTTCCTTCCATAACAGTTCAGGCACATTTGATCATTGAACATATGGACATTTCAGCATTTTGGTCATTCTTTGCTTTCCCCCATTAGGAGGCATAAACACAAACAAGCATTTTAAAAAAATGCTTTTCAAAGCAAAATGCTGAAAACTGAAAGAGTACACTGCTGCAATGGAAATACATCAGGTTAATGTCATTTTTAGATTCCTCACAGAAACAGATGGACAGATTTAAAAATAAATAAGTAGAAAGTTGGTTTAGAAAGAGGATCCTAACTACAAAATCATCACTGTGTTATCAGAGAATGGCAAATCCCACTAGCAAATGCCCAGCTTTATATTTCTTTAATAGTTGGAAGTACTGCAAAGCCTGAATTGGGTCAAACTGCTTTTAACCTGGCTGAAAAAAATCTAAAGATGGGATTGTTCAATTCTATCAATTCTTCATTTCCTATTACAAGAAATCCTGTTTGGGGGTTTCAATATATGAAAGGTAAAAAGATCACAAGGCAACACTGAAGCAGGTAAATATTGACACATCCAAAGCACATACCAGTGTCCTACTGAGACTTAAACCAACCGCCTGTGCTTCTCAGGGACCAAGTCAATCCTGTGGATGGGAGCTGTCAGGGTAAAACTTTCACAGTTTTCTCATTTTTGCTGTATAAATGTGTTCCTTCTATTAGATTTCTTTATCCCTTTTAGCCTTTCTAAATGACAATTAACTTAGCCTACCCTATCAATAGCTGGTAATTTATTTGTTTTTACAGCTGAGACTGACTGTCATTGATTTTATTGGAGTAATTTGCTGGAAATGATTTTTTAATGTTAGATTTATTACAGAGGCACTTCATTGTCCGATAAATGAAGCAAATTGTATTATAAAAGTAGCAAAATGAAAGAACCACTGAAATTTGAATGAGTTTTTTACAAACGTATTAGTTCAAAAGGTCCCTTATGCATCCTTATATGGACCCCACTTTGCACATAAGAGATATTATTCCAGGCTTATATAGTCTAACCTCTCAAAAGCATAAGCCTGAAGCACACAGAAACAGACCTGTGTGCTGTGAGTAGCAGTGCTGTAGGGCCACTGGCCATACACAGTGTGCCCTTCCCACTCATTCCAGCCTGTACTGTGTGCATTTGTTCAGTTCAATGGGACTGATACTCAGTATAAAGAAAGATGTTGAAAATTATCCTTTTAATTTTTGATGTATTTCTTCTTTTATTAGCTGTCTTCCTCAGTTTTCAAACCTCTTGCTTACTCTGTTTTAACAGGCTGCAAGTGGGAGTAGGATTTGTGACTTCCTCACCTTTTAGATCTGCTTTCTGTAGTGGTTCAATAGCTCTGCGCAGAGGTGTTGCAAACCATCCTGGAGAACAGTAAATTATGAATTACCACCTCTACCTCTCCGTGTAGTTTGCAGTCAGATTTTTAGCTGGATGTGACTTAAATTTCCATTGCATTTAGATTAAAACAAGAGGATTTGTTATGTTGCGTGTGCTTCATTTTCCAGACCTTTTTGTGCACACAAAGTGCTGCCACACTATGCTATACCAAGGAAAGTTCATTTTCAAGAATTTCCTCTGAGGCACTGCATCTCTGTGCTGTCTCAAAGAGGAGCTCTGCCTTCAAGACATGATGGCAGCCCTGAAGGATGGACAATGGTGGGGAGCAGTATTGGCATATGCATTCCTGCATAACACCCACCTCCCACTGCCATCATTGCATTGTGGAACTAACATATGAAATTTTTAGCCACTGTATTGTTCATATCACTTAGTAAAATTAGTGTATGCACAGCTTTTATCTGCCTTGTTTATTTAATTTGCAAGCTCTTTAGCACATTCTGCTAATCTGTGTCTGTGCAGTGTTTAAAATGCTGGATGTAAAAAGTGAAGGGACACCTTTCACTTTTTTGTGTGAGCACTGCCATGATATATCACTATTATTAATAATAGTAATAACATTAATAAGACTATAATAAGAGTAGCTGCAATTACAATGGTTTACATGAACTGGAAAAGCATCCCTTTGCTAAATTTACACTTTTTTGTTTGTTTGTTTGTAAGTTGAGTTTACGTTTTTCAAGGCAGATGAAAAAAGAGACTTTTAAAAGCTGTATTTAGACACCCAAATAAAAATATCCTGTCAACATTCATATTGTTAAGAAAACCCACTGTTCAGATGCCAGTTAGTCAGGCAGAGTCCTGAGTGCTCTAACTACTAATTTTTTTGCAATGGTCAAGGACGCTGTTAACAGTTTAAATATATTTTTTTTTGGTCAGGTATCTCTGAGACCCTTATGGGGTAATTCAAAAGAGGGACTCCTTGGAGTACCCTGCTACACCTTCTTGTCTCATCTGCCTCCCAAGCCAGCGTAATTCCTCTCAAACAGGAAACTGATGCCCAAGATTTTTATGGAAAGAAATTGAATCTGAATGGGTTGCACCTGAGGGAAATGCCAGCACTAGTGAGAGCTGGTGTTTCTCCGTGCTTCTCCAAAGGATCATATGAAAAATTAAATCTTGAGTTTCATCAGAGAATAAGGGATTCAAATCTCTGATATTCTCTATCTGAACAAAGACTGTGAAACAGTATCCCAAATGAGTGCATTAGCCATTGGAATCACAAACCTCTTCACAATCTGGGAAAGGAAAAAGTTGGGTTTTTAGGTGTTTTGGTGCTCTGGACATACACGCCTCTTATCTATCAGTGACTGATGAAGTGACTGATCTCCGTATGCTACTTTGCACTTCTTCCCTGGTTAAATTGAACACCTTTCTGCTTATTTGTCTTCTGAGGATCCTTTATGTGAGCCCCTAACTGCCCACGTGTTTCTACCCAACTGGCTGATCCATAAAAGTAAACTTATGTCTGATGGCCTTGTCTGATGGTCTCTCAATGTTATCTGGAAGAAATGTTTACTCAGTACTTTTGAAAATTAGGTGACTATAAAGATAAATCTAGCTTTAGCCTAACTTTTGGTCTCTACATATGAATATTTTTAGGTTTTGCAGGTAGTCATAAGCAGTTTATTTAAAAAGAAAAAGAAACCGATAAGAAATAGCTGTGCAATAGGCAGTCCCTTTGGCTATTTAAACAGCATTTGAAACAACTTCCACAAAATGTATGCCAATGGTCTCACTTTATTTCATACTATGCATTTTTTTGAAGACCAAACCACTGTGTGAAGCAAAATTTTAAAATACAAAACCATTAAAATATTTTAATACAAAAACTAAAGTGCTTTCTTTTTAAATTTCCTACCTTGTTTCCTGTCCCTGTTTCTGTCACCATTATTGATATAAGGAATCCATCAACATATTTTTATGGATGATTAAGAAAGGCTGACCTTTCCTTTGCAGGTACAAATAGGTAGTTCTTCAGAGGCTGTAAATGAATGACAAGATAATTCTATCCATTTAATATTGAAGTGATGTTGATAGTATCATTCTTCTCATGTTTGAAACGGGAAAGTATAGAGACCTTTCTCCCTCACTCTGTTCTGCTTTATGTGATGGATTTTCTCTCTGACTAATCGCTGTCACATTAACCTGCACTATTTCATCCTTCAGAGCTGTCAAGATAATGACGATAATCGAAGTGGCTCATTGTAGGTAAAGGAAATTATATGAGCAAAGTAATATCATAAAACAGTGTTTAAATATTTTAATTTCATTTGTCAGGGCTGCCCCAACACTTCATTACACATATAACCATCTCTCATCAGTGGAATTAGTGCATTATTCATTACTGTTAATTATTTTCACATAATGGCTGCCCTGATATATTTAACCTCCACATTATATCTCAGATAATGGGCCTGTAAAATTGAATTGTGTGAAGAGCGGAGTTCTAAGGCTCATTTGCAGAACATCAAAGAACAAAGAAGAGGAAAAGAATTCTAAATGGGACATTTCACCCAGCTGGGGCCAAACATTTGTTTCTGTCTGATTTGCATACAGAAAATAGGTGGTTCAGAAGTGGTTTAACATTGTACATGCTGTCTGCTCCTATTACATAGCCAATTAGAATTTGTTAATGTCCCAAGTGTTTGAGACAACTTACCAGCCAATCTATCCTCTGAATGGCAGTGAGCTAGAAAGTTAACAGAAGAAAGTAGACCTTTCTGAAGGACAGACAGCAAAATCATATGGCATATTAAGGTATCACCTCCAGTTAATACTCCCTTTGACAAAAGTCTGTATTGTAGAAACAAATTAACAAGAACTGCTGCTCAGGACTGAGGAGACCCAAGCCTGAGAAATTCCAGTAGGGCTCTAGTAATTACTTGATTTTCCCTGGGACAAATTTTCTGATGCTGCTTGTCATGTAGGATGTGGAACAGGCGAGGAGAACGCAGCATCCTGAAAAAGACGAGGAGATCTGCGCTGAATGCAGCAAGCTGTGTCAGTAGCCCCACACAGCACATTAGCAATGCATATTATCAGCCGGTTATCTCCAGTGGCACTTAGCCATGTGGGGGTCGATGTGTTTGAATCACTCTTTCAGAGGACGGGAAATGTGAGACTACTTTTTTTCTGCTTTGCTGAGTGTCTTGAATATACACCCCAATAACAAAAAGTCAGTACAAGTATGGGACTTTGGCATAATTTAGCTTTTGAGGAACCAGCTGAATTACTAGAAGTAATTTCAGCTCTAAGTAGCAGGTCAGAGGCCACAGTATGTCAACTCTAACTGCGTGGGTTTTTCCCATTAAGAGTCTTATCCTTTACTCACAGATTTCAATGCACCCGAGAAGACATTGAAATAAAACACTTTATAGAAAGAACATTTATCAATAGCTCAACATGTTATAAAGCTAAGGTCAGTTCAGAAAAAACTTGACTTTTCAAACAGAAAATTTATTCGAATTTTCTTCAAACTTTAGTCTCACAATATTTGTGAAGTTCTCTGTTAAGTTCCCACATAGCTATAGGAAGCACCTTTTTACTTTCATCAAAAGTTTCAAGAGAATAGCTTTTCTTAAATTCACATGCAAAATACACCTTTGCTCTGTTTCATGTCTGTAGTAAATTTTATAGGTTAAAAAAATGCTTCAGACCTATTTCTTGACCATTACAGAATAACTTACGGCTGATGATGGGACTATGACCTCAGAGATAACTCAGCGAATCAAAAGTCAGAAAAATGTTTAATGACTAACAACACAATTCACTTGAGGTTATTAACATAGTTCAGTCTTATTGGCTAAAAAGTCATATTTCACAGGAATGATAAATGTCTTTTTGCTAAGTGGCAGTAGGTTTTTGGCCATATCATTAAATATTTATACAACATATATATATAAATCTTCCTCAACTTGGCATCATCTGGGATTCATTTGGAAGAGACCCATTTATTTCACTTTGTAATGTTTCAAGTTTGTTGCAGGCTTCAGCCTGAGCCTCCAAACTTTAGATAAGGAGTTGTTAGAAAGGAAAGGAAAACAACATTTTCATGGACCTGGCTTAGAAGGAGGTGTCTTCTCTTCTTAATATGTCCATTCTCAGAAGACAGTTTTTTTATGGATTCATATACAGTCTTTTGTACATCATAGAAGCTGTGTGAACAAAACCTGCTGACAGTCTTTGCTTTCTAAACAGTTTTTATTTCATAGGATATTTCCAGGGTACCATGGAACATGGATGAAAAGATAGATTAGAGAGAATGAAGTAATTTCTCCATATCTAAATACATTGTGTGGACTTTGGTCAAAGACGTTAAAAATATTCAGTCTTCCCACAAACATTCATTTGGGTACTCTCAAATAGGAATAGACTGACAAGAGTGGTCTGTCTCTCTAGTCCTGTCTACTCAGATTTTTTTTTCTCTCCTGAAGCAGCTTCCACTAGGGGGTTAAGTTTGCTTTCCATCTGAATTTCTCTCCAAGAAAAATCTCAAAGTCAAAGCCCCTATTCAGATGACCTTTTCCCCATGTCCCTTATATTCCATAATGGTGAGACAAATACATGAATCTTGACAGAGATGTAGATTTGTGATAGGAGAACCCTGTCATACTCTGCTATTTCCCTTTAACTGAAAAAAAATAAAAGGGAGAAAGTGACTCAAAACTTCAGGCCAAGAGAATTAAAACAACCTGTGATTTTACCTACAGTGTCTTTGTATCCTGGTTACACAGGTATACTTCTCCTCAGTGGTGTAGTGGAGATCCAAGCAAGTAGAAATTGAGTCTTTCCTCCATAGCAAAATGAACGCAAAAAAATCCTGCACCAAAAAATAACTATTGCATAGACTTCTATTATTATTTCTATGAAGTTGCAGTGGACGAGTTAGGTCCTTCAAAAATTTGCTGAATACTGCAAGACTTTTCATAAAAGATTTCTAGGAAGCAACTACCAGAGTAAGTTTAAAAGTAAAGGTTAGAGTTGCATTTGAGTGGTGATGAAATATGTCACTTCATGTAGTGGAGATTTTTAATTAGTTTTGAGTAAAACACATTTTTTTTCCAAGATGGAGAACATAAAATCCTAGATCCTGTTCCCAATCTCTGTCTATACAGATGTTTGTCCAATCTTTTTTTTCATAAATTGTGAAATATTGCTTCATTTTCTGTGATGGATTAGTACAAAAATATATCTGTAATAATTGAATGCATAGATTTTATAATCAGCTATACTATTTATGGTTTACTATCAATGAAACTACACAGCAGAAGGGTGTCTGAAGATAGGAAATAGTTGTATCAAAGGTGGACATCTTAAGACTGTGTGCCCCAGTGTCAGCAACACTCTGCTCTTAGAGGCTAAATCCTCCTTTTTGCATTGCAGAGTCAGCAGAAAGAATGCATAAACAGCGCCGAGAGAAGATAAAGATGATCCTCAGATGTGTCAGAGGAAGTGAATGGCAGAGTAAGATCCAGAATAAACTGTTCTATTTCTAGGGGAGGACGGGAGTTTGAATACAGTTCAAACTGGATGCAGAGTGCAGAACTATGTATAGAATGAGAAAAAAAAGAAACAAAAAGGAATGTCACTTGGACATTTACCACAAACACCTCTCCCAGTATATTCAACTTACCAGGAATGGAGGCAACTTGCTTAGGTGCCCTGAATTTCCAGGCTGTGTGTAACATACATTAGATGTTTCTATTGGTCAGTGTACATTCTGTCACAAACCCAGGATTTGTGAAATTGGAACAGACTCATGTCAGCTCATTGTTAATAATTTGACCAGATTTATTCCTGAGAAGAATGGAGCAAGCTTCAAATTTATAACAGAGAAGTGAGATGCTTCTTCAACCTTTAAGTTTCAGCAGAATGAGGACCATTCCTCCTATAGATCTTTCTAAACGGAGTAGAAAGAAATCTATCACTCCCATCTCTCTTCTAAACAAAGACTGTCAGAAAAGGAAAACTGTAGAGAACTTTGTTTCAGATTCCTTGAAAACCATACAGAAAAAAAGGGAATCTTCAGGGATGACTGTGCTTTGTAACCTGAAAAAAAACTCAAGATGTTTAGGGACAGTAGTGAACTTGCAATCTCTAAATGTCATCTGGAACACAAAAAAACCCCCATACCTTTTAATTATAATTAAAAGGGCCTGGTAGAAATATTTTTAAGACCATATTCTTATTTTTTTTCCAAATAAAGCCTTAGCAATTTTATTATATTTCCACATTGCTATTGAAAATTTATGTAAGGGAATATTTGCCTCATGGAGGGATTCAGATTGCATATAGTTCTCATACCATCTTAAACAAGAGGATTTATATAATCCAAGATAAGAAGTGTAATATGCACTCCTTAGATACATGTACATTCTTCCTGATACATACACATCCTACTAACTGCCCAGACAAAAGATGTCCTAAGGCTACCTCTCAGACAGTGAGATACTTGCTGACAGCTCTGGGCTTTAAGACAAATTAAAATAAGCCAATTTTTCTCTCTGTAGAGAGAAAGCTTCTGGCTTTCAGTTCTGCCCATGACTATGAATAAAATTCTCAGAAAAGAGAGAAGACAGGATGTTTACTTTTATGATGAGGGTGTTTTTAAGGTGAAAACCAATTCTGCAATTCCTATTTCCATTCTCAGTGAGAAACTCCTGTCATTAGAAAAGCAGGAACAAGAAGTTTTCAATTCCTACCTCTCCATTCTGACTGCTCAGCTCTCCTTTCACTGCTGCCCTGTGAACTGAGTGCTATTTGAGGGTGTGATGGGGGCCTCTAAGGGACCCTATATTTATATGGAGTGTCTCAGAGTTTAATTTGGTGACATCCATGTGTAGTTGCATTTATCATGTACAAATTTCATACATATTCTTTAATAAACACTGTGCTTGTTTTGTTCAGAGCTTCAAAATATGTATTCAAGTTAATGTTCTCCCAGTGACGTGCATCCTCATGCCCTCAGCCAGTCACGTATTCATTTCTGAATGCTTTCTCATTTTAGAAGATGCTGCTATGTCACCAAAACAAAGAACTCTGTAAACAGCAGGAACTAACTACACTTGGAGACCAGAAAATTAATTGAGAAAAAAGTTTTATCTTTCTTTTGCTGCCAGAAATATTTACACTACTATTTTATATTCAGTAATTTTTAAGATACAATAGAATAACAAGGTTTGCAAGTACTTGGTTACTTTGTTTGATAAAAAAGTGCATTTCCATAATTTCATTTTTCCTTTCATGTCTGTGATTCAGATGAGAAATCATGTGGCTTATTTTCTTATT
Organism: Cephalopterus ornatus; assembly: GCA_013396775.1. Classification (NCBI taxonomy): domain Eukaryota; kingdom Metazoa; phylum Chordata; class Aves; order Passeriformes; family Cotingidae; genus Cephalopterus; species Cephalopterus ornatus. The sequence goes on from VZRE01004653.1 coordinate 80,040, forward strand.
AGTTGAGGACTCTTCTTTACAAATAATGCTGTCCAACAGAGAGGTGAGGAATTGGCCACCCATCCTCTGACCTCTGAAAGGTATGTTTGTATTATTATTTTAGGCTGGATTGCAAATGTACTTATGGAGCAAATTTTCCAGTCATTCGCACATAGTTTTACAAACACTTTGGTTCACTTAACAGAAAAGTCTCAGAGCATATGACCTAGGTTCTTCTTGGATGAAAACAAAGTTTTGAAAGGTGTCTGAAGTAGCCCCAAAAATATGTGGGATGGATATCAAAGTTTCAGTGATTCATTCTACAAATCTGTTCCTGTAGTTATGAAGCCAATCTGCACTGTAGAACTGTGCCATGAAGATGTAGGTTTGTGCACAGACCAAGTGGGAAGCCTCATGGAAAATAAAATTAGATAATTAGGGTGGAAATGCAGCAGAATTGTTTAGGATACAATGTAAAAGAAAAGAAGATTCTCCTTTCCTTTGTAACTAACTGTAAAAGAAAGACAGTGTCTTTATGTTAACTTTAGTCAGTGCTTCCCTATCTTCACTAAATAAGGCTCTATGTTCTGTACAGCTTTTTTGACTTCTGCAAACTCTTTCCTGACAGCATCTTTTCTGACTCTCCACCGGCTTCTACAGAAAATGGTAAAGTTCTCACTGCTAGATGTTCCTTATACTCACTCATCCAGTAACAAACTTGTGAGTACACCTAATATCCACCAGATAAACTGTTGATTATTTCTTTCTTGCTATATAACTGTTTTTCAGTAGTTTAAAATGTTTGTGATTGAAATACAAACACATACACAAAATGTGAATCTTTAAATTGGTTTTACAGACTGCAAAAAGTTGTAAAAATTGCTGTGAAAAACCCAACCAAAAAGGGGATTTTAATCTTTTTTTTTTTTTTACAAGTTAATTTTATAGTCAGAAAATCAATACATTTTAGTGTTTAATCCTGTCCCTTGGTAAAGAATTTTTATGAGGAGAAAAATCTTCCCACTATCTCTACTGCTAAAAGAATTCCTTGTTTGGGGAAAAATACTCATATTCAGAAAAGCATGACGGGATGAAGTATGCCTGAAAAAATTAAGGCCATATTTAAATACTTGATTTTGTCATTAATTATCTCATCTAATAGGGTTAAGTCTTCAAGTTGAACAAGCTATATTACAATATGTTACTTATAACTTGTTATGTTGATGGAGCTTCATAAATTGTTTTTAAGCAAAGTGGGCTTGAATAATTCAAGCATGGCCATGTACATTAGTGTTTGCAAGATCAGTAAAAGCATCTCTCTTAAACAAATAGTCAGTGGAAGCCAAATTTGTTGCAATTTGTGTTGATCTAAGAATAAAAGAAAAATGGATTGCAGCTGTTTAGCAGTTGTGTCTCTAATGTAAATATAAGGTGTAGTGAGAGCGAATTCCTCTTTGGAGTACAGAAACAGTCCAGCAATATTCCCTCACTCAGCCTATATAGGTTTAAATTCATGTGAAAATTATCCTAATGAACTTGTTAAGAGGCTATGATTCTTAATTTAAAAAATTACTGATAAAATTAATGCTTCAGTTTCATTTATATGATTTCCCATGTTTGATTGTTCCATAGGACTCTGAAATAGCGTTTCATTTTCATTATACTTTTTTGACCTACGAATAGCTTCTGTCATAGCATCTATGGGTATGCAGAAGTCAAGGAAGCTGGCTTATCTAAAGTCATACATACATTTGGTGAGTGGCAGGAATGCTATTTTTACTTGTTTACCATGTGCTCTAAATAGCATTAAATAATGCTTCTTTTAATGTATTCTTTTAATGACACGCTAATGTGTGTCATTCTACATAACCTAGAATAAAAAAGGAGTATTTAAATTGGAAGGGAACTAAGACAATCATCTAGCACAACTGCCTGACCAAAAGTTAAAGCATGTTGTTAAGAGCATTGTCCAAAAGCCTTTTAAACACTGACAGGCTTGGGGTGTCGACTACCTCTCTAGGAAGACTGTTTCAGGGTTTGACCACCCTCTCAGTAAAGGAATACTTCCTCATATCCACTCTACACTTCCCCTGGCACAGCTTTGAACTAGTCCCACACATCCTACAGTTGGATCCCAGGGACAAAAGATTAGTACTTTCCCCTCCACTTCCCCTTCTCAGGGAAGATGCAGAGGTCATTCCTCAGCCTCATATTTTCCAGATAAAACAAGCCGTAAGTCCTTAGGTTCCTTATAGGACATTCCCTGTGAACCTCTCACCAGCTTTGTTGGCCTTGTTTGGATGGATTCCAGGACTTCATATCCTTCTTAAATTGTGGGGCCCAGAACTACACGCAGTACTCCAGGTGAGGCCACACCAACGCTGAATACAGAGAGATAAGCATCTTTTTTGACCAGCTGATGATGTTGCGTTTCATAAACCCCAGGATGCAGTTTTCTCTCTTTGCTTCCAGGGCTCTCTGCTGGCTTCCATTGAGCCTGCTGTTGATCAGCACCTGCAGATCCCTTTCTGCAGCTTTGCTCTCCAGCCACTCTCCGAGCTTATTCTTGTGCTCTGTGTTACTCCATCCCAGGTGCAGAATCTAGTATTTGGACTTATTATATTCAATCCTTTTAATCATAGCCCAACACTCCACTCTATCAAGATCCCTCCTGCAATGCCTCTCTTTTTCTTGAGGCTCAACTCAAACTTCACCTCCCAGTTTGGTATAATCAGCAAGATTGTTAAGGCTGTTAACAGTGCGTTCAACTCCTGCACCCAAATCACTGATAAAAAGACTGAACAGAACTGGCCCTAGGATTGAGGAACACCACTCAGGGCTGATTTCCAGTCAGATGTAGCCCTATTCACCACCTTTTAGCCCTGCCATTAAGCCAGCTGGACAACTTGTCCAGAAGGATGCTATGAGTGACAGTATCAAAAGCCTTCCAAAAATCCAGGAAAACTACTTCCACCACATTCCCTTCATCCATGAGGAAGCTGACCTCATCATAAAAGCATATCAAACTAGTTAAACAGGATTTTCCCTTTGTGATCCCATGCTGATTGTGCCTGATGATTGCATTATTCTCTAAATGCCTTTCACTAGTAGCCAGCATAATTTTCTACATAATTTTTCCAGAGACTGAGGTTGGACTTACAGGTCTGTAATTCCTTGGGTCTGCCCTCACACACTTTTGTAGGTGGGAGTAATTTCCAGTCAGTAAGGACCAATTGGTGGGCCAATTTCCTGTCAGTAAGGACCTCCCCAGCCTCCCAAGACCTTTGGTAAATGATTGAGGGGAGTCCTGCCATAACATCTGCCAATGCATTCAGAACTCTGATTAGTTCTGGTTCATGAACATGAATGAAACACTATACAGACACTTTTAGATTAACTCAGAATTGTCATTTGCCCTGTGGGAATAGTCCATGTCCCCAGTACAAACATCATTTATTCATCTCCCAGCTCCTGTCAGTTATTGATTACTGACACATTTTGCCACAAAACTGGCACAGGCTCCTGCAGCTTAGCAGGCTACTTGGCAAGGTCCACTTCCTGGGCTGGAAGGTGACATTTCTTTGCATGGAACAGTGTCTTCTGAGCAAGGGTTTATCTTTGTTTTCTCTTCTCTCTTCTCTGTGGCATGATCAGGCAAGCTGACTGAAGGTGAAATGAGACAAAGTGTACAGACTTGACACTAGTTTTAGGCTGAGAACCTTAGTGGGTGTGATCTGTGACCAGATAAGTTGTGGATGTCCCATTCCCGGAAATGTTCAACACCGGGTTGGATGGGGCTCTGAGCAACCTGGTGTAGTGGAAGGTGTCCCTGTCCATGACTGGAGGGTTGGAATTAAGTGATCTTTAAGGTTCCTTCCAACGCAAATCATTCAATGATTCTGTATTGGTTTTCTGCATGAGTGGATATGGATGCTGATTCCCCAAAAGGAAGCCCAGTAACATGGTTCTTCCAGATCAGAAATGCCTCTGCCTGCTGCATAGTTACTCTCTTCCTATAAAAGATTTTTTGCAAAGTTATCTCAGACTTCAACCTCATCTTCATTTCTGGGGAGGACGGAACACAACAATTCCTGTCAAGGTATTATCTGGCTTAAATATTCCAAGTATATGTCACCATTGAAAAGGATACCACCATGATGAGATGAGAATTTGGATTTCAGAATAATAGGAGCATTACTTCCCTCATGCCTGTAGTCATTTGAAATCAGAGACTCCTAGAACGAAGAGATGATTTTAGGTCATATTCAGCACTTTGGAAATAACATGTGCAAAACTGATATTTGCTTTGCCCCAAGATTCAGTACTGTTACTTAGGAGAAGGTGTGACTTTTCAAAGTTACCCTGCCATGCACACACAGAGGGCAGACAGGTACCCCAGACCTCTCTCCTGAAATGGTTTCTCTGGAAGAAAACATTGAAGGTACCAGGGCTAGAAAAGCAAATTAAATCTCCCCACGGAATGAAATTACTCTATTTGGGAAGAAAGAACAAATCCCACTTCTCTATCACAACTTCTACCTTTTATGTGTATATGTGGTATAAATATGATATATGTATATATAAAAGGTATGCTTATATGTTTATATATATGTGTATGTGTGCACACATATGGTAAAAGTCATGATGCGGAAGTAAGATTTGTTCTTTCTTCCCAAATAGACAGAGATACAGATACATGGTAAAATAAAATAATTTTGAAATGTTAGCTGACTGGAAAGACGAGGGAGAGGGAGAAATAATATATCTTCTATATATGCTTTATAATACTGGGAGGTACTCAGACTGGAGTGATAGGGGCTGTATAAGAAGTGACACCGATAAATAAATTATAGTTTTGCAGAAAATGGTGGGAATTTGGAATACACTGTTAAAGTAGTTTGGGAATCACTGAACAATTTTAGTGAGTTGCTTTACGTCCAGCCACTGGAGCCATCTGTCAGTTAAATGACAGCTCTTCTGCTAAACATAAACGATATTGCTAGTGCAAATGTATGTGCCAACAGTGAGAGTAGATGCCTTCAACAGAAATAGAGTGTATTCCCTATAAATTCATATCACTGATGGCCCTATTATTACTGCAGGGAAAAAATATCTATCACATTTTTAATACTTACATGGCAGTACTCCTTATTTGTGTAATGACTTAGCATCACTTGACTCTCTCCAAACAAACTAAATGATGTCATGATTAAGATGATAACATCTTCAAACTCACAAACTACTGAAACTTTTACTCCTTGCTGGAAAAACGGATGCATGAGCTCATCCTGAAAAAAAAAGTATGGAGATAATCCACAATTTAAAATATCATATATGATACAAACTATCATATATTTGGCATTCTGATTCTATTCATTAGCCTGTTTAACTTTTTCACTTTAGTAGCACCAATACACATTATCACTCCTTGAGTTCAAATTACTTGTATTAAAATTAATTTGATAAATTATGTTTGATAATTACCTTTCCACATAACTAGTTTCAAAGCAGCTTGTAATTTTACAAAATTGTTTATCTCTAGTAATGAATCTTTAAAAATTTCTTGAAAGAAGTTATAATTTAATCGGTACTTCACAAAATACAGTCATCTATGATTTTAACATTTCTTATTTATTCATACTGCTGTGTGAACAGTCACTGATAACAGATGTTGTTTTCTCAGGTGAGAGACTTTTACTCTGATAATAAATGAGCAAAGAGTGGTAAGCATAACTCTTCTGAAGAGAGAGAAGGAATTTGTATTATAGAGGAAGACAAGCAAGTTTGCTGGTGTTTTTAATTTATTTTAATTTTAATTTAATTTGATTTGTCAGATCTTTCTTCAATACCAGCAAAATAATCTACTATGATCTGATATCTGATTCTTTTTCTTCTTATTTCCATTTGGTGGGTTTCCAGCGTTTAACTCACAGCAATTGTTAGAAAATCTCTCTATTTGAAACCAGATGTCCACCATAACCTTTTACAAAGCCTGTTGAATGAATTTAAGGAATATGGTAAAATGATACTAGAGCCCTGTACTATACAATTTTAATGAGGCACTACCTGCAGGGCAGTGACTGGGCATCAGTGGTGCCAGTTACCTGTTGAATTCTAGGGATGTGCGCAACACCAAACGGTGAGCTAGAATTTGTTACCTACAAATGCCTACATTGGTATCAATCCCAAGGCTTCCCAAGCTGCTTTATAGTTTAATACATTGTACATTAAAGTTCAGATTCTTGAGGCAAAATGAGGTACTCACATGCCATTTCAAGAGTCTAAATCCAATACAGGAAAACACTGGCAACAGTGGCACTTAAGCCTGATCCTAAAACCAAAGAAAACTGAATATTCTGTAGCTGGATTTATCTTGGCACTGTTATGCTGTATTGGTCTCCTTCTTTCACCATCTTATTAAGGCCCTTCTGGGAGGCATAAAAGAAGATGTTGTGTGCATGAAGTACAGGAATAGCCAGCTAAGCCTCTGCCCCACATGCAGGAGGAAGAACATTTTCTACCTTTTCGCCCCTCATAGCTAGACTGTAGTCTTGTAGGATGCAGGCTGTTCTGTTGCAGAGGATGCTGTTGCAACAGAAAGCAGATGAAGATGGATGTATAGGTGAGTGGTTAGGAAACTCAGAAGTCATTACTGGTACCCTCTCTATGTTGAAGGAGTGTTTGTTTTATGCAAAGGGAAACAGCTTAACAAGAAGACCGAGAGCTTCCAGACATAGAATATTGTTTGCTGATGAAGGCATTCTTCATGCAGGTAGAAGGCATGGATTACTGACCCTTGGGCTGAGAGGGAGGGCACTTAATGCAGTGCTGTTATTGTTCCAATCACTCAGGAGCTGGTCCCAAAGGTTATCAAGGCTTTCAAGTGTCTGAGCCAAAGATAATACCTACAAGAGGAGAAAAGACACTGCTGTGGACTAAGACTTTCTGTTTATCTCATAAAGGATGTTGAAATTATTACCTAGGAAGAAGCTGCTGGTTTAGAGCTCACAGGTGATGGAAAATCAGTCTTCCTAAGTCCACAATTATTCTGGAATTTAATGCTGACCTTTTTCCTATTTTCCCTCTTTTAAGAGGTATATTGGAGTAGAGGATGTGGTTTGGACCTGTCTCTACCTTCAACTTATTGTCATTTTGAATAGGTCTTAAATATTCACACTGAAGAAAAATTCCCGTATAATAGATCCCAGTTATCTGTTCTAGTTCACTTCCCCTCATTTTATTTTCCACAAAACAGGGCTGTAAACTTGGTTAGCCTTACACCTTTTTCTCTCGATGACCATGTTGTTTTACAGCAGGTATACTGAAACTGAAGAAGGGAACCATGGGAAACTTCCATTTGTTATTTAATTATAAACTTGACATTACACATCATGCAAAATTAAAGTCTCTAGCTTGTTCTTGCCTCAGTTATTTTAAGAACAGTCTCTTCAGAATTTCAACAGCCCTTTGCCATAGATGGCAAAAATGCATGCACTTTCCACTTGCTGAAATATGTTCATACTTGGTGGTGGCCTTCATTTTATTCATCACCTCATTCTAATAGAGAGGAAGTCACCACCTCTATCTATGTGAGTTCTAAAGAAGGCACTGCCTGCAGTACTGTTTCACATCTGAAGTACAGCTGGGAAGTCCAGGCCATAATGGGGGCATAACTAAAGCATCGCAAGGCACAGTATTGTGCTTAACTGCCCGGACATCCTCCAATCTTACATCTTCCAATCTTACAGAATAATCAGAGAATCATAGATTGGGTTGGGCTGGAAGGGGTCTTAAAGATCATGTAGTTCCAACTCGCCCATCATGAGCAGGGACACCTTTCACTAGACTAGGTTGCTCAAAGCCCCATCCAACCTGTTCTTGAACACTTCCAGGGATGGGGCATCCCCAGCTTCTCTGGGCAACTGGTTCCACTGCCTCATTGCCCTCACCACCCTCATATTTACTATGGTTAAGTCTAGGGCAGCCCTAGTTCAGGTAATGGGAGGTGCCACCTCCAGAGAAAGTTAAAAGCATGGACAGAACTACTGGAAGAATATTTGACTCTGGTAAGAATGTGGTTTTCCATTTTATAATTGCAGTTATATAAAGTGCTAACACAGCAAACTGCCATAATTTAGTTTCTACTAAATTGACCTTCCTTTTGGACTTTGCCAGAAGGCTTGATTCATTAAAGATCATTGAGTTATTAGAGGTATTTGGTAGAAAATTACTTTAAGAGTAAAAAGCATTCATGGCAGACTGGATCATAACTTTAGAAGTGAACCTTGTAATTCAGGAGATAAAGTTGACTCAGACTTCAGCCCAGCTCTACTGACCCATAAGTGTGAATGTCAAACTTAAATGTTGGAGGGACTATAAATAGATTGTATTTTTTTCTGTTTAAATCTGAGGATATTTTTGATGCCTAAATTATTTTGTCTTCTCACTTAAAGTCAGTTTTGACTACAGTAGCTTACCATAAACTGAGAATAATGCCTTGTACTTTCTTCATTCATTAGACCCAAAGATTGCTCTACAAGAATGATTTCTTTTAAGCTTTCATAAACATTTACTGTAGCATCTCACCTAAATATATCTCAGCATTCTATTATATCACTGCATGCAGCTCTGCACACTTATTAAATTAAGTGTGTCATCTTGTGTTCCTGCCACCTTAGAGACACAGGAGACAGTGCTCTAGAATTGTCAAGGGACATGAGAATGTGGCCATTATATTTTATACAGGATGCTAAATGATTAATATTTGTAAATTAATGCATTTAAATTATATGTGCATGAGATACTCAAAGCCTTGAAAATATATCTGAGAGGCATTTGAAAAAAAATGGACCTGACGACTTCTCTTTTCCTATTGGATTCTATTTGGGCTGGTCAAATGAAAAAGAAAGAGTGGCATGTAAGTATTATAATACACAAGATATAGTGTATATCTGGGCAATTATAACATGCCTAGGAAGGTGTTGCAAGGCATAACGCTGAAAGGCCAAATGACTTTACCCACTTGAGAAATGCAATAATTCCCAGGAAATGCACTGCCTGGAGTATATTATTACTGTTATGAAATAGAATTCATGAATAGAAAGAAGGAAAACGGTGAGAAGGGGGACAGGTCTATTCATGCATGTACTGGCTAGTATTAAAGTGGGTATGACATCAGTCACAGCCAATCAAACAGGCTCAGTAATGTCCAAAGTACTACAGACATTTCATAATTAAGTAATGAGACATGACAGGGCATGAATTGTGCTGTATTAATTCTCGACAAGTGTGTTGTTGTAAGGCAAGAGAATGAAGGCTGGGTGCCATCGGTCCAGCCAACTGTGAATTAATCCTTTCCCATTCTCACAATGGAACCTCTTACTGTGCTTTTATGAAATGCTAATTTTTAAAATATTTATATTGTTAATTAAGTGATGAGTTTCTAAGCCGTGATGGCAATCAGCACAGTTCTTTCCATAATTCTGAGCAGTGAATTGTGCTATCTGCTACTCCCTACTCACACCCTCCACAGTCAGTCAAACCAGCTGTTTTCTATTGTCCGTTTGCTAATGTATTCTAATATCCCGCCTCCTAATGCCTATCTCATATCTGCATTCATTTGCATATAAGAAGCATCTAGATATGCCAGCAATGGTTAGCGAAGTCCTTTGAGTATATAAAGTGCTATGAAAGTGCTAAATATGGCTTTTGTTTACTATTCAAAGAAAACACTAATGTAGTGGAGGGTATTGTGAATGTCCCTTGTCAGTCAGGACTTTGTTCCATTCACTGTGATTGGGAGCAGTGGGTTTTAATACTAAAAATAATGGTTTTGGTTTTGTTTGCAAAATTAGGACAAACATTTTTCTTTGTTAATAAGTGACTCCCAGTCAGATTCTACTTACTTAGGGTACCAGTTTTCTATAGTATTTTACATGGTACTCGATATTGCTCTTTAATTTAATGCAGACCATTTTCTTTGGATATTTGAGACTGGCTCGGGGACCTGGTGCTGCTGTTTTACGTCTCCAGTAAAGGTTTTGGCTTTGATCTCAAGAAGAGCCAGTTCACACTTAGTAAGCTCATGGAATCTACATTCCTGAACAGACTGCAGAATATTTATCACCCAAGGCATCCTGAAAGGTACAGCATAGTTGTTTGCTATATGCTCATGAAGGGCGGTGCCTAGGCAAGCAAGGAAATCTACCTGGGCCTTTGTCTGTGATTGTTGTTCTGCTGTTATAGTTAGAAGTGCTCAGTAACGTATAGAAGTCCCTAAAGTGTAACTACTGATGGTGAGAAAACTTGAACTTCTGCAAAGAAATTGCAGAAATGAGTGCCAGGACACTTGTTTTGTAGATCAATATGAAGATAGAAATGCCTAGGTAATGTCACTGGAACAGGCATGAAAATCCTGTACTGGCTAGCAGATAGATAACATGTTTTTATAACCCTAATACCAGTTACTTTATTTTGTGAGCAAAGTTATCAGAAAGTTTCTTTGGTAAACATTAAACAAACACATGCTATTTAAAAGTGCTAGTAGGAATTGCACTTCTACATGTTATTCTTTCCCAGGTCCTTCATACAATTAACTTGTTTCTGGTAGTCTGTCATTTTTGGAGAGAGCAATTATTTAATAACATGTAACCCAAATATGTAATTGAAACTGGAAACAACAAAAGGTATTGCCCATATTTGAAACTGCCAGTGTAATTACATGTAGAAAAACTATAATTACCTGGACTGAAATTGTTCTTCATTATTGACATCATCATAGTATTTGAGCCAGATCATTTATCAATTATATTCCTGCAAACAAAAAAATAATTCTGATTGTATAGTGTAATCACGCACTTGACATTCTGTACTTGGCTCCTAGTATTTTATAAAGTCTAGATTTATTTGTACCTTACCAGTAAAATGTTTTATTTTTCACCTGGACATGTACATATAACTCTATTTCCAAAATCAAAAATCGATTCAAATTTTACAAGTGCCTCATTCTGAAGGGTGTTAAGACCTGTTCTTTGATCAAGGAATACAGCAAAGGTCAGGTAGAAATTCAGTAGTATGTCATATTGAAAATTATATGTCACAGTGTATATAAATGTATATACCGGTCCATATACAACACAAAAAATGTTATTAAAGTCATATATTACTCTAAATTATTGGAGGAGCTCTTCTCAGTCCACCACTTTGAAAAACCTGGTTTTATCCAGTCACTTTGCAAGGGCATGAAGCAGTTTTATTTTGAAGCAAGCAGTCACGAATCAAGGCGATGTGGCATTGTTCAGTAAAAGGAAACAAAATACTTACTCTCAGTTTTGAGTGACTTGGACTGTATCAGCATCTGGATGGTGCCTACTGGTCTGCTTCTCTGTTGTGTGGTTTTTTTAGTGACTAAGACTTGACCACATTGCCAGTGCAGGATCATTCTGGTCCCAACTTTTTGTCTTCCATCATTTACCCTTTTGGGTAAAGGAAGTCACACTGATGCCTTGGCATCTGGAATCACGGCCACAAGTTATATTTTAACTGTGAAGTATTTTATGTGAGGCATAAAGATATTTTTCAGTAATGGACGTGCAGTAAATTATTTAAACAAATAAATTTAATAGAATTACTAAATTTATATATATGCATGAGATCAGAGTTCCAGGATAATATGTACTTACTGTATATACGTATTTTTGCTCTGTGGATTTCTCAAGCTTTCTCAAACTTCCCTTGCCTTGGTTTTCAGCAGATTTTCTGAGAAGGTTAAGGAAAGGAAGGTTTCCTTTCTGTTGAAGAAAATAACATTATTTGTTTGGGTTTTTTGTGATAGATTTGCACTAAATTGAATAGTTATCAAAGTGTCAAAACCAATGTCTGATTTGGCTTACTGTCAAGTGCTTGATAAACTTTTCTTCTTCCTGTAGATACGTAACTTTAGAAACATGTTTTGCTGTTCAAATTCTTGTTTAGCAGAACACAAAGTAAATATTTTTCTCTCCTTAGTGATTCTTGGTCTCCCAATTCTTAGCTCTAGTCTGTTGCACATATGTGGGAATTTAGTGCCACTTAAACTGTGCTTGGTTTCAGCTTCCTAGGGAATGATTCAAAAGCCTAGACATAGGTGCCGCGGTGCCTGATACCCTTTAGGTGCCTTAGGATATCCTGCCTGGCATCCAGCTGCAGCTCCAGAAGGGCTCTGGCCTCCCACAGGTCTTGTTTTGTCTCTGGCAGTCTCATGAGGAGGCTGTGAGTACCCCAGGATGTTTAAAACTGTGCTGAATGACTATGTTGAGGCACCTGCACTGCTCCCCCTCACGCTCGCTGCTCTCAGCAAGCATACCTGGAGCAAGCAGCATAGGTTTATGTTCATGTTTCTGTATTTCTAAATGTCCCATGTAGGGGTAAGTCATGACTGTTCAGGAGCATTTGAATAGTCATGAATATTTACGTCCTTCTACCTATCGTACAATAAAGCATGAAGTCTCATTTCTTAAACAATCAAAACATACTTGTAGATTAAATTTAATGCACATATTTTTTCCGTTTGAATACATCGTGATTAAAAGGTCATGACCTTGATTATATTATGCAATCTGAGAAATTGCCAACAATGTCCATGGTGATTAAATATTCCACTTTGTAATTATTTTGTAACTTTTGTTCTGCTCTTTGCTCACTCCAAAAATTATCATAAAATTTTGAAAGATGTCCTCAGTGCAGAATATGTCCATAAAATATTAAATATTCAATTTTCCTCTATCATGGCTTGAAAAATTCATAATTACATGATGATCCACATAATAACTCATTCTGAAAAGTCATATATGGCACTCCCCCTGTGACTGAGTTAATAATTTACTGCTGTGTGGGATTTTCACTCTGCACTGTTAGTCTTGGGAACATTTATTAAGCAAATGTTCATTTGCAAAGATCAGAATGTGAATGAAGAGGGTAAGAATTTAATGAGGAGTGACAGACAGGTGAACTGATTCCATATAGTTCTTTACTACAGGAGAAAGCAGATAGCTTTATCTTTCATAGCCTCGATAGACACATGAAATGAAATATAGAAGACAGGGGGCAAAAGGAAAAAAAGGTACCTTCCTAGAAGGGCCAATGGAAGGATAAATCAGAGGAACTCATGAAAGTGATTCAGACCAGTTGAAATGGCTGTTCATAGTCTGTGTGTTTGGACTTCTATAGCAGTGATATTCAGACTTTTTATTTTTGAGATATTTGCCCATTTTTTCAATAGAATACTTTCAGCATTAAAGGATTAAAAAAAAGCAATCCAAAAGTATAGCATCAGCTTATCCAACATTGCATTGTAGTTTATGATTACCCTTTATAAATTTCAGATATGATTTTTAAGTGTTGTCTAATCAAATACAGGCTTAATAATATTGATTCTGGGTTTTCTTTGTGAAAGAAATTTGAGAAAAAAATAAATATCACAGGAAGATTTTCTAATTGATTCAGAGTTCAGTTTCGTAAAATAGTGAGCATGCTGTTCCTGATACAGCAAAGAGCTAATTAACACTTATTCAGGACTTATCAAATAATCTCTTGCTTAAAGGTAAGTGAATACAAATTTAGGTGTTTTACTGACTGAGGAACACTTCATTGAACTTGCCATTACTTAATTTCTCAATCTATTGCCACTGGATGGGTAAGGATATAGCATACAACTGTACTTTCCAATGTTGGCTAAATATAAGGTCCCAAATGTTAGGATTTATATCTTTTTATACACAGGGGGGAAAAAAAGAAAAATATATTGTCTACTACATACTAAGTGAAACTGGTCAAAACTGGGTTTTCCAGTTGATTTACTTTATTAATTTACTGTAATTTCAATATGGACGTTCAATATGGAAGTAGACTTCTTCTCCATGAAAGTTTAAATATCCTAAAATATTTTGGCCTCCAGAGTCCTGAAATATCATTTTTGATAAGTGCAACAATTATTTCTGAGATCATTGCCAAGATGAAAGCAATTCTCATAAAGATAAGAATTATTCTTTGGGTGTGTTATATTTCTTTTTTAATTTATTTTGGGCTTTGGTGGGTAATCATGTAATCAGCGATGCACAGTACATTTGTTTCTTTGAAAATCGAAATAGTACATCAAAGGAGATCTAAGGGAAAAAAAGGTGCAAAAAAATAATTTTGTTTAAAAGTTACACATTTTGAAAGAGAATTTCATCATCATTTTCCTGGATATATATTTCCTTAGACATAAAGGCTTCAGTTGAGGATGGTTGAATTTGTTTTGACACTTGACTTGAATACAGCTTTTAATTTTCAAAGGTCAATTCATGGCTATGCTGGAAGTGAGACAGGACTTTGGCCTAAATTTCTGATGGGGAATCGTAACTTCAGCTTTTATTAGTGGACAGCTACCTGGCAAACTTAAAAATTAACTGGGATATCATAAAGGAAGTATGAGGTGACATTGAGAGCTGAAGGCAAAAAAATCAGATTAAATTTAATCACACAGACTCAAGATATATAAGAAGAATTTTTCCTATAGCTTATTCACTAGGTGTGACAGAGATGGGAAAGACCTATTCACTGATTGGAAGAAAAGAAACTCATCCGAGCAAAGACAGATGTATGCCATTACAGTTAACTGAGAGAAATAGGCAGCACTTTTATGGCATAGGCCATTTCACCCTGAAATAGAAATTTGGCAAGATTAGTGATTCCTTAGTGCCTGTTTCTGTAAATTGACCATAAAGAATCCCTAGGTTGACTACTTAGATATATCTGAGACTAATTTCATCTGAGGGAACTCTGAACTGGAAAGGTGATGTGGCCATGAAAAAAAAAAGCAGTCCTTAGGTACGTCTGTTGTGGTATTCCTCAATACAGATAAAAGTGCATCAATGCCTTCGTACAAAAGGTAAGAAAAATTTTGTCTGCAACAAACTGACCTGCTTTGATTGTTCATTTTTTGGAAAGAGTAAGTTCCAACTGGAAGAGTTATAACAGTGTTACCATTGCAGATGAATAGAGAGTCTACTTTGTATTAATTTGGGGTTCATCAGATGTAAAAAACCACTTTTCAAATGAAAGTAAAACATTTCCCCCAAAATATCATCAGCGTAATTTCAGCATAGAACCATATTACTTCCCAACCAGGGAATCCTAACCTCTTCTATGCTGAAGTCCCTCTGTTATTTGCCAGAGCTCATTCACATTATCACTATTGTATTAAATAGCTTGTGCTGAATTTGTACTCCTAAAACATTTCGTAGAGATAGAAAAAATGACACTTTCACGAAGAGACAAACATTTGGCTGCAAAAGAATAGTGGGTAGAAGCTGTACAAAAGGATTGTTTGATGTCATGGATAGCTAGTAATGGGACTCAGTGATCCAAGATTCCTCATCCAGACTCATTTATTCAGCATTTGTTTTAAAATTAACTCTTACATATACATACTTCTAAGAATCATCGAGCCAGACAAGGTTGTTGTAAGTATCTGCGATTAAAGGAAGCCACCAGCGTTTCAAAAATATATCATTGAAGTTTCTGATAGCTTTGATGGGTAAACATAAAAAAAAAGGATTTGGTTGAATTTTATGTACCTTGTTTGAAGACTTTATACTTACTTGCTTGAGACTTCTCCAGACATAAACTCTTCTTCAGCAAGTCCCTTCTCCTCAGCTGTTTGCATCTATGAAGAAGGTTAAATCTAGCTGAACTTCATGGTTTATATATTTTGAAATAAATTTTATTGTTTGCATTAAATGCATTTTCAATACTAACTTGCTGACTGTAGATTGTCCTGTGCAGGGCTAGGAGTTAGATGTCAATGTTCCTCGTTGGTCCCTTCTAACTCAGTATATTCTATGATTATACAAGACTTTTTTCGTTCTTTTTTTTGTGCACAAAATAGCAATGGGAAGGGAGAAAAAGATGGGTTTGATCCTTAAACTTTGTCGTAGGTATTTTTGTGAAGTAGAACAAGAACTCACTCTTCATTCCTCTGCAAACTGGGACCAATAGTAACTACCAGCCCTTGTGTGAGCTCTGAAGACTAATTTCTGGGAACAACATTATTCAGATTAGCTAGGCCTCCTGTCTGCTGAGTTATGCAAATTTTACCACGCCATGGTTGGTGCAAATCAGTCTTTTGCCACAAGGCCTGGGATTCAGTCTAGTTTATGATACCTGAGTTTAGGTGTCTACATGATGATGTCTACCTGCGAGCTAAATTGCTAATTCCCATCACAGTCAAAGGACAGCCAGAACTGAATTCAGTTGCCTGAACAGTGATATCTGCACAAGGGGGCAATTACCAGGTAGGTCTGGGGCAGACTTGTAACTTTCTGGAGCAGCAGCTGAAGGCCATGCAATCTGTACTTGCTCTGCAAATTCCCTCTGCAGACTTTATCAATTGCATAAACCAGATGTCCATGCTTAACTCAGCTACATTCACCTACATACAGACTCTTAAATGCAGAGGTCTTAATCTTAACCTGAATATTGACTCTCAGACCTAATTCACCTGCTTCAATACAGGCATCTAAATAAATATGTTTCAAGCTGGACTCCACTGGCTGTGCCCCAGGATATTCTATCTGGTCTCCAGATTCCACTTGGCAAATTCCAGGGTCTGCCATAAGTTCTGTATCAGGTTTACTATCCACAACGCTGCTGCTTCTTTTGAGAATACACGCAGGATCACTCTCGAGAAGAAAAGGCAACGCAGAAAGAACCGTGTCCTTTCAGTACCACCTGGGGAGCCATTCTGCCGTGCCTTTTGCAACCGGACGTGTCTATCTCGCATTGGCCTTTTTAGCCATCAGTGCGCTTGTAGCAAGCGTGGGTAGAGTCCTTCACAAATCTTCGTTCGCGAAGCCTAGCCATGATGATTAGGTTTACTATCTCACTGCCAGCGCCTTAAAGTTTCATATCTTAGGCTATGTGGAGTAGCAAAAAGTTTCTATATTTAGACAATTAAACAAAGCCCTAAGTGTATTTCAGAGGAAAGGAGGGAAAAACCTCTGAAGAGAGAATGTCACGTGCCATAAACAATGAAAATAAGGTCTTGTACCATTTTCAAACATTTTTAGTACTCTATTTTGTTTTGTTTTGTTTTATATCATTACCATTAAAAGGAAATGTTTCCGAAAGATGTCAGTGTTGAATGTTTTCTTTCTAGCTCATGGCTTAAGTGGTACACAGTGTCAAAGAACACTGCAGGCTGTGTTTTGTCTGTAAAAAAAAAAAAAACAAAAAAAAAGCAACCCCCAAAACCACAATATTTTCTCTAGATAGCTTTAAATTTCTGCTTTCAACAAGTTGTTTCATTATGCCATTCATGCAATCAAGTAGTACAAAAGAAAAGCAATTGGTCAGATCTCCCTAGTAGGGACAAAATCTGTTCAGCTGCTTTTATTCTGCCTTATAAATGGCTTAGCACAAAGAGTCCCAGACAGAACTTAATGCTTTGGGCTTTCTGCATGTAGTAGTAGATGGTGCCCTGGGGCCAGAGTTCAGAACATCACTATTGAGCTTTAAACTCCACCAGGACCAAAAGGGGAAAGTAAAATGTCAGGATTAGCATTTGACAGCTCCAGCTGTTTGTTAAATGTGGGGAAAAACAGAGAGAAGTTGGAAAGGTAGGGTTGTTGATTATATTGGGATATTTGTTATTTATACTGTGGCATTTTGCAATGGCATATACAATCAGAAGATTTGTAGAGGCTTACTGAAAGTTTTGATTGTGTCTGTTGTACATATAAGAGTATCTGGAAGTTGGGCATAAGAAGGAAATAAACATGTCAAGGCTCACTAGAATTTTTTTTAAAAAAAACAACTCACTACTGTTAATAAGGCAGTAAGGGTCATAAACTATGTACTATAAATAGGCTTGAAGTGTTCATAACTTAGATAGAAAAAACATGTGTCGTATAAACTGCTCTTATAGCAAAACCAGACTGAGTTTTCCAATACATTTATCTCGTTAGCCCTTGACAGTGTGATGATATATCCTCAATGCTATAAGGATAACCAACATATAGGTATACCAAGGATATTCTGAAGTACTCCATCAATGGATTTAGTTTACAAATGCATGTGAAAATTACATAGCTGAGGGGAAAATACACTTAGTAAGAAGACTGGATTATATCTTCAGAAGTGCCCCTTACCTCTACTCTGTAGTTTGTTTCTATCCCACCAGATAAAGTATTTACTATTTACTAGTATGGCACATGCCAAGCATTTAGAAAGTTTACTCAGTAATTATTATTAATGCATAGTATAGTTTTTCCTTTCTTAGATGTAGTGTCACATTATTTCCAAGAAATTTGACAATTATCATGAGGCTACTTAGACCAGCTAACCGAAGAACAAATGGCTAATTGGCCTATCTTTATCACTGTTTTAATCTAAAAAGCTACAGGCCATATGATTTAAAATTACAATCCACTTTTGAGCTCATAACTCACTTTATTTAAAAAATGAATAGAATAAAATCGTCACTGAGGTCCTAAATTACCTTGGAAAAAGTAGCCAAATAAAAAATTCTGTTAAATACGATAATAAAAGAATGAAGGAACTCAAAAGTCATTTAGGCCACATGGACATGATTAATGAAGAAGATACACTAAAATGTTTTCAATTCCCCTAATAAAAATATTCACAACATGATGAAAAACTGTCAGTTCTGAAGTAAAGAAATTCTTCAAGTTAGATTGCACTAAATGACTGTCTGACAAGATAAATCTTGTTTTACTTTGATCTCCTGATAATGCCATCTCATACTTTGAGGGGTCTGGCAAGAAACTTACAGAGGGTCCTCACTTGCCAAAGTCAGTAACGTGAATTTCCATGCCTGAGACAGAAATGCTGGTTAATAAGAGAAACGAGCTCGCTGGAGGAACACTTGTTTGTGCTTGGTTCAGTATACCGGAGGGACTGCTGAAGAACGATTTAGCCTCATAAAACTCTTGTATGTAGAACTGTCACAGTTGGTTTCTGTATCTGCCAAACGTGGTAAGGCTCGATTATGCAAGTCAGCTCTGCCTGAGGGTTTGTCTATCCTGAACATTCAAATTTCCAAAACAATTCTATTTCTTTTTCTCATGAATCAGTGTTTTTCCTCTATTTTGTCAGTTTTACTTTTTGACTCATTATTAATCTTCTTTTTGGCTTGTAACATCTCTTTGGTACATGCAGATCCAAACATATGATGCAAATGTGACGCAGAAACAAATCCATGCTTTTAATTTATGAAGTTATGTGTTTTCCCTTTGTACATAAATATTTGTTGTCTGTGTTAAGCATGAAATAAGTTTGTTGGGGAAGGCAAAATTTCTGTCTTCCATATACCTTGTCTGTTATGTTGGGGTTTAAGAGCCACGAGCAGGGTTCTGTCAGGTTACCATAAGTAAAAATAAAGTATGATCTTCCTTATTATGAACATACCATTTTAGGGGCAACAATCCCTGACTACAATCACTGTTAGATCCCAGCTCAGGGTTTAAAAGTTGGAAAAACTAAGTCTATGAGTTTAGAATGGGAGTGTAGAGTTATATAGCATAGAATAATTAGGCTGAAAAGGACTTACAACAATCATTTATTTCAACTGCAATTAGGTTTGTTGGACGAACTGTTAGATTGAGATCTCAAAGTCAACAAGAAGATATGAAGACAATATTAGCTAATTGTTTTTACTACAGAAAAACTCTACATCCACCTCCCTAGTCGTGAAAAGCCTCAGTGGCCAAAGGACTTTAATACAGGGATGACATGGCAAGGGGAAATGGTGCTTTTATGAATTATAGAGCTAACTTTCCACTGTGCTTGACATTGTTGGCTGATTTGCCATGATGAACATCAAAGCAAACCATGGAGCACCTAGGTCAACAACCACATAAACTCTTGCTGTCCTAAGGACTAATTGAGACCTCCAAGGAGGTCATGGCCTAGGAAAGGACCGTTCTGTAGAGTTCCTGTTGTTTGCTGAACTCTCTTGAGTACATCTGATTTACTCAAGCTTGGCACTGAGGCCAGAATCAGATCCCCACTGTACAATAAGCAGGACTACTAAATGATTCATGGTTTATTGCAAGGATTCTCTTTTCAGGTTTAATACTAAGTTAGTCATACATTTATGACTAACAGCATACAAAACTGAACAAATTCCTTCAATGTAATAGGATAAAGCAGCTTTAGTGAGCTAGAAGCCAGTTATAATGTACAGAAAATCAGCGTATATGTGTTGATATAACGGGCTGATTCTGTATGTTATAATGAAATGTATATTTTGAAGATAGAAGGAAAATAATTTATGTGTTATTGAGGAGATATGTTTAGCAACTTTCTAAGTATTTATCTAATATTTTTCCAGAAAAATATTTCATTAGTCACAATCAAATTTATTATTTAGACGGAATAAAATAATACCTGTTACTTTTGATATTTGATTCAGTTTTCACAGGCCACTAATTTTTTGGGTTTTTTTTTAATTCTGTAATTTTGAAAAATTAGTTCCAAATGAAAGATTTGTGAGTAAGATGAGTTCTAAGTATTTAGCTTTTAGAAGAAAGGTATATTGCCCATACAAAAATGTAAAGCTTCCAGCTTTTGTGGAGGTGACATTGTCTTCTACATTCCATGGTTATGGGTGTAGATCACTGTTTCTAAGAAATCTCCCAGAACATATTATTGGAGGCTCCCTACCCTTTTTTTTTTTTTTTTCCTTGCAAACAACTCATCTTCATATTTCTGGAATGATTGACGCAGAGATCAGCCTCATTCACCCAAAAAACAGTTATAATTAATTTCTTAAGCTTCAGAGGAAGGAGGAGTCCTGTGGGGGGAAAAAAAGTAACACAAGTAAATACTTGCGAACAAATTGTTGATTATCCAAATCTCTCTACCTAATGATCTGTTAATATATTCCTCTCTATACTGGCTCGCAAATAGGCAGAAGGGAGTTCAGTGTCAGGCAGCCTGGTTAAATAACTGAGGCCAGAAAACATATACTCAAGTGCTAAAGAGCAATATCCTATGTACAGTGTAAAAACACTAAAGTTTAAACCTCTGGTGGAAACATGAGATATGTAAAATTGGATACCAATATGTATATTATGTATATTTACATAGTTGCATAGGCATTTGTGCAACAGCATATATATATATTTGTATACACATAAATGTTTCTCTAAGGATTTTGTATAGAATAATGACATAAAATAAGCTGTGCCTCTAAAAGGAAAATATTTTGTAACATATGTAAACTGCAGTCACAACTGCATTGAAGTACTCAAAAATTATTTGGTTAAAGGGTAAATACACCTTGTAGCTCATAATGAAAATCTTATAGGTAGAAGTGGAGATTAACACTGGAGGCTGTCTGCAGAATATTAATAAAATTCAATATAGTTTCTAAAAGGTATAATTTATATTTTGTGGAAATGAGTCTCTTTTCTAATAAAATTCTTCTGTCCTTCATTCTGTTCATATAATTTTTCTATAAATCATCCTGTAGGAATTTTTTCTAAATATTCATCGCAGAGAGAACCTATTTAAATAAGCTCTCTTAGAAAGGTATTTCAGAATTAAAATTACACCATGAGCAATACTTTATCCAATACACTTTCTTCTATAGATTTTTTTTGTGACTAAAACAATATTTTGTAGAATTACATTATGTTAAAATAATGATTTGAGGTGATGCTTCTAGTGTATAAACACTATGTAAAAAAGATTAACAAATTACCTTTAACCATTTTAATTTAACTGGTCTCTCAACCTGTGCAAAGTAGCTGATTTTCTTTCCACATCTACATATATAGTAAAAAAAACCTAAGGGCATAGCACACAATGAAAGAATAAGAAACCAGAAAAGTGCTGCTGGTTATACTTTATTTTCTTGGATTTGCAGTTTACAGAACCTTATGCTCTTTGTAGTGATGTAGAAATAAAGTCTGTGATGATCCTGTAATTCTTGGGGAGGTTTGATTAAAAAAAAGGGTAAATTGTGTGTTGACGTGGAAATCCCGGACTCTGCA
>VZRE01004655.1:0-99261 GCA_013396775.1 Cephalopterus ornatus
ATGATGATGATGATGACACAAACAATTCCTTTCACTTTTTGGTTGCCTGCAGGCTAGATATAATTTTTCTTTCCAGACTAATTTATTTATGGTTTTACAGTAAAGTGAGACAGACATCTGTATCAGTCTTTAAAAAAGTAAAAAAAACACCGTGCTATAGTTGACTGTCTGATGGATGTGTAATTTTATTTCATAAGGAAAGGAAAACTCTTTAGACAGTCTTACTAATTATCAATCTGAACAGGAATGCTGAAATTAACTTTTCTTTTTCTTTTTAACTAGCATTCTGTTTTGTTAATGGCATCCTTTAATAGTATCTAAAGTTTTTTAAAACTCTTTATTCTCATGGCTTCCAAAGTACTCAATGTGTGTACTATAACTATCGCTCATTACAGAGGTGCTGCAAAACAGAAGCAATTATGTACCCCCCACAGCACACCACATAGTAGTCTTATTTTGTTTCCTGTTTCTAGGAGATTAGAGGATGAAGTAGTACCCTGCATGAAACTTCATGATACATTTGAATAGACAGAATGTAACTAATAAAACTGTAAGTGGCAGGATAACAACATGAAATATTTCTATCTTTCTGAGACCTTTTATTGTTGCAAGTTGTCAACCAGTGAGAGGGAAAATTTCAAGAACTCCAAGAGTGATGCCAGACAATGAATGTATTGAAAAGCAGACAGAACATAAAATTTTAACCATATAAGATACAGGTACCATTCAAAAGAACACCATGTCAACAACTGTATAGAGAAGAGACTACTTTCCAACAGTTGCAATGCTGCTTATAACAGCTACAAATAATAATATAGCTGAAAAGAAATCCCATACTTCTATTGGTTTCAAAATGAATTATACTTTTAAATGTAATTTGGAGAACTATATGGTCAAATATCCATCTTTGAAGTATGAGATAGCTCTTAACAGAAAACTTACTAGATTCTTCTAAAACACAATGACTCAACGGAAAGTTTATCTCTGGAAAGGTCTTTTATGTCTTGTTATTTGTTCATCTGAAGTGACATGACTGGAGCTTAATGGGCAACATGAGAAGGCAATCGCAGTACTTATTTCTAGTGGTGTGTTTTAGCAAGACTTCATATCCACCTGCCAATGCCTACCCAATGTGTCGTTATTACCAGGATGTTAACATCCAGGACTGGCACTTGTGGTAAAGGATCTCTCATTAGGAAAAAATATTCTATCTGTCTAAATGAACAATGTACTGAGGGGATTTCAGAAGGAGATTCTGCTTGAAGAACTCCATTGGTATACACTTTTTTGGTAGAAGACTCTGAATGTATCATATTTTACTTTCCTGTGCTGGTCTGCATGAAAATATTAATGAATACATATATTATTTCCAAACATCAGACTGGGGCACACAGTAGAAAAAGCTGGAGCACGTGAAAGAGGCCATGTTCTTCAGCTTTTGTCGAAAGCATTCTAAGGAACAAGCCCATTCACAATGGCTAGAACAGGCTGGAAGACAAAGAGGACCAATGCTTTGATTTATTTTTTGTTCTTTTCCCTTCTACTTATCAGTAAGACTACTGTGATGACCCTACCGCTGTCCTCCTGGACTGCCCCATCCCCTTGACGTGCAGCAGGGAGGTCGAGTGGGGAACCCCTGTGCTGATTTCTTTCCTGGTTGGGCATCTTCCTGGCTGCAGGACATGGATGCTAGTGATAGATTTGCCAGCATTAAAGTTGGCAGGAGTAACTCTCTTAAGGCAGAACCATAGCTAACAGCTGGGCAGAGGTGCAGAGATCCCACCTCCTCATGGTCCTGCTGGATGCCCTTGCGGGTAACCAAAGCTGATTTCTGCCCCAATGTTATTGTGTTATAGTTACTTCCTCCCCCCTTCCTTCTGACCAGTAGTATTACAAGGTTAAATTCCTGGTACCAACTTCAATTGTTATCCTCAGTCTGTGCCCATGGATACATTTTTATAAATTCCCACTACTACAGTTGCATCTGGCATTTATTGGAAAGAGTCTCAGAAGTTCTCCTTACTTGTTAAAAGTAAGACATCAAATTTACTAGATACTACATGGCAGGTTGACAATAGAAAATAAAAGCCAGTCTTGGGCAATGATGGTAATAAAAGCAGAGTTTGCCACCCAGGCCCTTGGGAAACATATAGGGGAAAGGAGGAATCACAAACAAGAAAGTGCAATATGAAGACTTAAAAGACAAGCCTGTAACATGTCCTGCATAGATGCAAGGGAAGAAACAGACTGACACCAGAAGGGGTAAGAAGACAAAGTCTTCTGTCCTGGTTTCAGTTGGGATAGAGTTAACTTTCTTCTTAGAACTTAACATATCATCCATATCTTCCTTAGCAACTCTTGAAAGTACCACAAGGAAGTTATGAGATAGGAAATGACTGAAGATACAGATCCTGTAAGAAGGTGAGACCCAGTAAAATGTAGCATAAAATGCAGACATCCTGCTGGTTTTTACATATCTGAAAAGAACAAAAGAGGATGTGGTGAACAAGGATATGTGAAATCCTTCAGGAAGTTTTCTCCTCAAGATGAGGAGTTCCCACGGTGAGGATTTTCTCAGCTCACCGTCTTTCCAGACCTAGAGCTTCCGCAGCAAATTGTTCTACCTGTATTTATCATTTTGCCAAATACAGATCTCCACTTCTGCTCATAAACACCTCACTCCTCAGTGATCGGCAGCAAACTTCCACCTGCCCCCGTGGCTGCAGGTTGCAGTGCACCTGTTGGCTGACTCTCTTTGTAGAAATATGCATTTAAATCTACAGTAAGGGCTGCTCTTGCCAAAATTATTTCCAGATAGAACTCAGAAGAAACACCATACTGAGTAAAGAGGGTATGTGTAGCACTCTAACAAGAGATGGTGCTGGATTGAGTTGAACAATATGGGCATCTACATGACAAGGCTAGAACTACTAGCCTTACGTCATACAGCACACCAGAGGAACTGCACTGACAACACTTGGGACTGGGACAGATATTCCTTCTTCCAGAATGTGGCAGTCAGGATCAAAGAATATTTGACTAGAAGCCAGAAAGCAATTAGTTTTGGTTGTTGCTTCCTCACTCACTACTGTTAGTACTTACATAGTCATGCAGCCTTTACTAAAAATCCTGAATATACACAAATCTTAAGAAATGAGTGCAGCATGAGCAAAATGTAGATGTCACACAGTTAGCCACTTGAATCAGACTGAACGTGCCATATCTGTGCATTTCCACAAGTCCTTAATACTGCCCTCTCAGGAACTGTAACCGTGAGCATCTTATAATTAACCAGCCAAAGAATAAAAGAATGCACTGAAAAATAATGAAACAGTATTTCCATAAAACTATACTTGGGGTGGGGTATGACTTAAAGAACTTTACTGCAAGTAGCATTTGCTATATTGTTGGTTATAACATCTAGTTTTCAGGAAAAGCTTTTTGCTCAAAGGTGTCTGTATAAACATTAGTGCCAAACCTGTATTGGTTTTAATAGTCTTCTATACGCTTAGAAATAGTTGTATTGGTTGAAAAGACAGTGTAAATCAGACAATTAGAATGTAAGTCAAGAAAATGTCAAGAAAGAGACCCAAAGACACAAATTAGTCCTCCATAGTATCACATGATGCCTCATTGTCCACTTCCATGAAGTGGAGGCAATCTGTAATAAGGAACAGGTAGACAAAAAGCAAAAGATTATTTTGAATGGGAGAGTTTTGAAGCTTAACTTCTTGCATTGCACGGGATTTCAGCTTTTCCCAAAAGGACAGGAGGAATGTAGCCATAAATATCAACTGAGACATGCCAGTCACTGTTCAGCTTTGTATAAAGTCAAAGCAGACCTTTTCATGTGCTAGCAAAGACCTGGGGCATCTGCAGATTAAATATAATAACATTTATATCAGGTTATATTATTATCTTGTAACTGTTATTTTACTATAGCTGTTTCTATTACTGCAGATAAAAACTGGGAGGTTTTGTTTGTTTGTGTGAGGTTTTCAGGGTTTTTGTCTGTTTTTTGGGGCTTTTTTGAGGAGAAAGTGGATTTTTGGTGGATTTTTGTGGAGTTTTTTAGAGTCAAATGAAGCCATTTATTTTCAAAGCCTGCCAACCTAATGGAAGATTATACAAAAAACCCCCAAAACAAACAAACAACCAAAACCCAGATTGTTTTCACAGATGCACAAAGAAAAACTATTAGAGGCAACAGTTACAACTTGGAGCACGGGAAATTCCAACTGATCATAACAATAGGAAAGAACTTCACAGTGAAAGTGGTTAAGCATTAAGAGGCTGCCCAGAGAGCTGGTAGTATCTTCATCCTTGGAGATACTCTAAACATGAATGGACAAAGCCCTCAGCAAGTTGAAAGCGATCACCACTTTCAGCAGTGGGTTGAATT
The DNA here is from genome assembly GCA_013396775.1 of Cephalopterus ornatus. Classification (NCBI taxonomy): domain Eukaryota; kingdom Metazoa; phylum Chordata; class Aves; order Passeriformes; family Cotingidae; genus Cephalopterus; species Cephalopterus ornatus. The sequence goes on from VZRE01004655.1 coordinate 4,403, forward strand.
AGATGACCTTGAGATGTCCCTTTCAACGTGAATTATTACATGATCTACTCTAGTAAAGATGACTGATGTTTTATTGATGGTGTTTTATTCTTCAGAATGTGGGGAATCACGTAAAATGTCTCCACATGAACCACGGTCAGACTTAATATGACTTCAGAATAATCCTCAGGAACTCCTCCACTGAGTTGTAAAATGCTTAATTTGGGACTGGAGCTTTTTTTTGGCAAGTGGTATGAGAAGACCCCAGACTCTTCTCAATTACAAATTAAGTCAATGCAGATCATCTACAAATATGGATTTCCAGAGTTACTGATAACATATATAGGACCCTGTGTCACTATATGATTATACTTATCTTCCCATTAAAAATTAGCTGATTTCTTTCAGTTAAAAAGGTATCCTATAATAATAAGCTGAATCCTGCCAGAACACAGCTGTTCTTTGAGAAATTTCATCTGCATTCAATTTTGTGCAACATATCTCATGTTGGTGTTGTGAAGACAAAGATGAACAGTAGAGATTGAACCCATCAATATACCAAATACCAAAACTGGAAAGGTTCATGGCTCCATCGCAGTCAGACAGTTTGCCCCTAACTGTTGAAAATTTGAAACTGCTACATGACCTCTCACAATGTATACAGTTGCAATTTACCAGTCCTGACAGCTGTTCATGGCTTCAGGTGTAATAGATTTATTGAATTTTCAGTTAAAGGGCACATATATTTGTACATATGCATGGTTTATCAAAGTTGTGCTGCCTTTGTTTTATCTTATTGGTATGAGTGCTTACCCTTAGCTGGACTCTTTCCACATTTCAGGGAGAGATTGTTTTTCAGGGACATCCATAGTGTCCTTTGCATTATTCCATTCTGTTACATTTTTTTGCCTTTTTACTTAAACTACTTACTCCTTTTATCTTTAATAATGATGTTTTTGTCATGGTTATAAATATTTATTTTGTGATGCAAAATTCTAATTGTGCTCAGAGTGACAGCATAAGAAAGATCCTAAGGAACTACTTGATAGCTATCTTCTAAATATCTAGGTCAGCTTTCCAGAGGATGGAAAACAAGTAACAAATGGTTAAATAATGTATTTTCTCCATACAAGTGATCTTAGTTTCAAAAAGGAAGACTCTCTTAATCATGCACTTGATATTTCCTAAAAGATAGAAAATGTTAATTATTAGCTTTATAAAACCCCAGTTTTGGACTGAAATACCATACCAGTAATGGTAAAAGAGGCAATGGGAAAACCAGTGTTTATTATTAATATTAGTAGTTATCAAGACTGAAATTTCCTTGGGTTAAAAAAAAATTAACTTTTAGATTTTAATGAAGATCTGTTCCCCAGAGGTTTGCTAAAATAACATTCTTCTGTGTCCTTATTAGCATCTGAGCTATAAAGAAAAAGCTATTAGCAGTCTGATCAGGGATTTCAACAGTATTTTCAGACACTGTTTCTACTTTTTTTTTAATCAACACAACAACTAATCTTGCTATTTTTCTTCCCTATTCACCTACTCTTCTTCATTCTCTTGAAGTCCAGCAAAGACATGGCTTGTGACACTGGACAGTTGAGTACCCAGCATGCAAAGGTTTTTGTCATACTAATTCTATTAGACTCACATAAGCCTCTGAGGAGTCCTCTTCCAATCAAGATGCCAGCAGCGTGCACTAGAAACCCCTGACCAAGTCAGAGACAATTCAGCTCTGTGAGAAAGACTGATTTTGATAAAAAGCCAGATGCATTTCTATTCTTTTTCTTACAGAAATAAAATACAAAATAAAAGAAAAAATACATATGAAAAGAGGAGAGGCATAAAACTGTGGGCTGACAACAGGAGAAGGATGAAGCAATATACATGGATGAAAAACAAGGAATATTAAGGATGAGCCACTGCATATGAGAAATTAATTTCAGCATGTGTAATGACAAAGAGTTAAAGTAAAATCATACCTTAATGAAACATAAAGTATAAAAATTAATGAATCCCTGTTTCTCCTTTAATTAAAATTGATCTCTCCCTGTCCGTCATGCAATTAATTTATTTCTGTGAGTATTGTTAAACTTTAAATCTGGGAGGGGGGAATACTTTTTGTTAAAAATACTTAGCTGATAGTAAAAACTGTCTATTTATTTTCAATATGCAATTTCTGTCAGTATTTTTGTGCTTGGCTTCTATGAGCATGCACCAATTCACAGAACACAAAATTTGTCTCTGAGCAGTTTTTCAGTGCTGTTTTGGTATCACTGCAGATTGGGTCAGGTTGGAAGGGACCACAGTGGGTCATCTGGTCTGAGTTCCCTGCTCAAACAGGGCCATCCTAGAGCACATTGCACAGGACTGCATCAAGATGGTTCTTGAATATCTCCAGTGAGGGAGACTCCACAACCTCTCTGGCCAATCTGTTCAGTGCTGGGTTACTCGCACAGTAAAGAAGTTTTTCTTCATATTCAGGTGGAACTTCCTGTGCAACAGCTTCTGCTTGTTGCCTCTTGTTGTAATGCCTGGCATCACCAAGAAGAGCCTGGTTCTGTCCTCCCTTCAGATACTTATTGGACATGGATGAGGTCCCCTCTCAGTTGTCTCCTCTTGAGGCAGAACAGGCCCAGCTCCCTCAGCCTTTCCTGGTAAGAGAGATGCTCCAGTCCCTTATTCATCTTCATAGCCCTCCACTGGACCCGCTCCAGGAGCTCCATGTCTCTCTTGTAATGAGGCGCCCAGAACTGGATCCAGCACTCCAGGTGTTGCCTCACCAGGGCTGAGTAGAAGGGCAGGATCACCTCCTTTGACTTGCTGGCAATGCTCTTCCTAATGCACCCAAGGATACTCTTGGCATTTTTGGCCACAAGGACACACTGCTGGCTCATGGACAGCTTGTTGTCCATCAGGACCCCCAGGTCCCTCTTCACAGGGCTGCTTTCCAGCAAGTCTGTCCCCAGCCTGTACTGGTGCATGGGGTTGTTCCCCTCCAGGTGCAGGAACCTGCATTTGCCTTTGCTGCGTTTCAGATAGCTCTCCCCCTCCCTTCCCCTCCTCTCTCCTCCCCTCCCCTCTCCTCCCTCTTCTTCTCCCTCTCCCTCTCCTCCCTCTCGCTCTCCTTCATTCAGCCAGTTTTCAATCTGCCTCACTGTCCACTCATATAGTCCCCACTTCTTGAGTTTGCCTATGAAGATGCTGTGAGAGACAGTGTCGAAAGCCTTGATGAAATTGAGGTAGACAATATCTACTGTTCTCCCCCTATCCATCCAGGTAGCTGTTTCATCACAGAAGGCAATTGGGCTGGTCAAGCATGATTTACCTTTAGTGAATCCATGCTGACTATTCCTGATCACCTGCTCTGAATCCATGTGGATAGAGATGGCCTCCTGAATGAGGCGCTCCATCACTTTTCCAGGGATTGAGGTGAAGCTGACTGGATGGTAATTCCCTGGGTCCTCCTTCTTGCCCTTTCTGAAGACTGCAGTGACATTTGCTTTCTTCCAGTCCTCAGAGATGGTCATTAACAACCTTGCTATAGTGTCCACCAGCTCTCTCAGCACTCATGGATGCATCCTGTCAGGGCCTATGGACTTGTTGACATCAGGTTTGCCTAGGTGTTCCTTGACTCAATCCTCCTTGGCTAAGAGAAAGTCTTTCTTCCAGCATTCCTTTACCCTGGTCTCCTGGCTCTGAGATTCCTGAGGGCTGGTCTTACCAGTGAAGACAGATGAAAAGGCAGAGTTCAGTAATTCTGCCTTCTCTGCATCCTCTGTTACCGGAGTCCCCACCCCATTTAGTAACGGGCCCATCCTTTGTTTTTCTTTCGTTATTGATGTTTTTGAAGAAGCCCTTCTTGTTTTCCTGGACAACCTTGGCCAGATTTAATTCCAGATGAGCCTGGGCCCTCGTCTCATTTTTACTTACTCTGACAACCTCCCTATATATCATTCCAAGTGGTCTGACTCTGCTTTCATTTCCCATATATTTTCTGCTTGCTCTTGAGTAATGACAGGAGCTCTTTTTTATCCATGCAGGTCTCTTGACCCCTTTGCCCAATTTCTTGCTCTTTGGTTTTTGAGCCTGTAGGAAGTGATCCTTGAATACAAACCAAGTCTCTTGGACCCCTCTTCCCTGCAGGGCCTGTGCCCATGGGATTCTTCTAAGAAGATCCCTGAAGATGCTAAAGTTAGCTCTCCTGAAGTCCATGGCTACAATCTTACTTGCTGCCCTGCTTCCTGATACTGAACTTCACAGTCTCATGGTCACTGCTGCCAAGGCTGCCCCCAACCTTCATACCTCCATAGACATAATACCAAGTCATGAAGGCTTGCTTACAACATAGAATTTGCCAAGTCCGCACATCTGAAATACATCTTGGTGTAAAGATCACGTTTACTCACAGAAATATAAATTATATAAATATTTATAGATAGTTATATAAAATTATTTTAAAAACCGTAATATTATATAAAAATGACTGCAAAATATTATTTCCCCAAATGGCTCCATATTCATAAGGAAGCACCTTGTCTGCTGTGAAAAATTTGAATACTAAAGAAAAGAAACAGCTGATTCTACATTATTTTTGCTATGTACATCTTGAATTTCAAAGACCATGTTTTCCTCTCATTACTCTACACCCAAGTCCAAGACTGCAAGGACTAGTGAAGTGGGATGAACTGTTATTAAATTACAGAAAGCCAGGTCTACAACTTCTCATCAAAGAAGAAGTTTTCTCGGTGCTTAAAAGTAGCGCTTTTAAGTCACTTAAATGAATGGCAGATGGCAAAATATGAAACAAGAATAGACTCAGACGATGGTAGTAGAAATTATTTTATAATGAGAGACTTTCATCCTTGGGAATAATCTCTATTGATGAAAGGCCAACCCACAACAGTAGCTCTAGTCATCTCTGAGGTCTTTGCCAGTCCTCACTGTAGCATTTAGAACTCAACCAGACTAGCAGAGCTAAATATGTGTAATTGTAAATCCTGTCTTCAGTATTCCTCAGGATTAATGAACCTGTCAGTAAAAGAGAGGGTGGAAACAAATGCATCCCACAACTGCTATCTCAAAAAACTGGCTGGAGAAAAAAGTATTACCACAGGTAGAGACAAAACTTTCTTTTTCTGTAATTTTCCATACACATATTCCATATAAGAAGAAAAGTTACTCTAAAAACAAAAGTTTTTTTTTCCCCCTATGCATTTGAGGAGAGTACAAAAAAGAAAGCAAAAATTGTTTCTATTTTTGTTGCAAGTGAACTAGTTTGATGAATGGGCATAAAATAAAGATTAACTATGAGTACCTGAGAATGAAAAGGTACAGAAGAAAGAGAATAAATCAGTAAGGCAATGTGATCATTTATGACTGCTCTAGAACTGACTTTGAGGCTACAGTTTTCTATTAATATTTTGAATCATACAGAACAGTGATGAAAACTATTTTCTTGAGCCACTTGAAATATAAAGCATTTATCTCTTTGGAATTTATGTCATGTAACTGTAAATGTAAAACCTACCAAAATCAGTGGTAGAGAACTACCAGCTATTTCAGCCTCATTTCAAATTCTGCTTTTGAGGTCCTCTGTAGAAAATTATGTAGTATTAAAAAAGCGTTCATCTTCCTGTTACACTCAGTGGTCCTTTATATTGAATGCTAGTTGTCCAAAAGTTTCTATTTGGTTCAGAGTATAACACAGAAAAAGCAAATATTGCCATGAAGTCATGGTTTAATTCATCTTTCTCATTAGAGTTTGACAACAGGATCCTACGAGGACTGATGATAACACTTTCGGAAAGGGACCTTGGGGAGATCTTGCAAGGGACACAGAAAAACAAAAGATCAGACCCTTAAAATTTAGTTTTCAGAGTCTTCAGTAAAAAAAATTAAGGAAAATAAGGAAAGAGCATTAAGAACGTTTTCCAGGAAAGGGCAGCTTGGCAGGACTGACCACACTTATCTATCAATCGTATAAGCAGGGAGAAATTCCTTCTGAATGGGTGTCATACCTAGAGTCACATAATACTTTGCAACTCCAACCTATATTAACACTGATTTTTACTTTAAATTTCTTTACTTTTACATATTAACACCATGTCTGCAACCTGGAAAAACTGTCTCTATTTGCCATAGTCCTGGGAATCACATTTTTCCAGACTCTACCACTGAGTGATCATTATTGGTGATGAAATACAACCAAGAAACTTGGGCTCATTTTGTATGCAGTGGATGCATATCCCAGGTATGCCTTCTCTGCAAAGTCTATTACTTTCCAGAATTTCTTTCAAAATCCAACTCCTCAAATACTCTGAGAGCTTGTCTCCTGCCCTGTCTTCCATCAGGAAATACTACTTAGGGTACCCATAAAATGTAGGAATAAAATGCATCAAAATCAACCAAAATCTTGATATTAAAAAGAAAGAAGCATACTTGAGTTGTTTGGGATTGTCTTTTATACTGCTTTAGGTTGCTGTTTGGGGGTGTCTAGGGCTATTTTTTTTTTGAGGCTTTATTTTGGATGTTGATTAATACATACACAGCCTTGAACACTTCCAGGACAATATTTCTCAGACACAACCAGCCTGTGTTGATTCAATCAAGAAGTAACCTAGGGCTACATAGGATAGAATTTGGATTCTTTTTCTATGAAAGTTCACACACAAGGCATTTAAACACTACTGAGTCCATAGCAATCACGTATAATTATATGCACAGACATCATATACTGCAGTCACATGATATTTTACTATGACTCTTGCAACTTATCCGCATTATCAGCAATGTCTGGTTAAAAAAAAAAAAAAAAGCTGTGTTTTTTCATTCTCTCAGTGAAATAGAAAGTATATGCAAAGCTGATGAAGGAGGCTTATACTTATCTCAGCAAACCAACCAGAAATGGACATGCCTTTCACAGATCAACCTTTTTGGACATTTTAAAGAGCAACTCATGATTCACTGTGTTCCATGGATAACTTTTGAAAACAGTACATAATGTTTCTAACTACTAAAAGCTATTTCAAATTATTGTGTGTGTGTGTTATATTAAACAATTTATATAAATATTCACTGTGGTAGGAATGAAATGTGTTCATGTGCTATACAGGCAGACTCTGTAACATACTCACATATACATCTACGGATACCCACTATATACTTTTTTGGTTTCTAAATCTTAGCAGAGTATCACAAAGTCACTTGATGTCCCAAAGTGTCATATTTTAAGTTTACATGACACAGCAAGCAGACAGAAAAACTCTCCTTTGGCCCCCTCCGAGGAGGGGGCCACTCTAGGAAGTATCAGCAGAGTTCATGAAATTTATTTTACTCAGCAAAATTAAGAATGGGTATCTCAAATTCAAGAGGAGCACTGTTTATATGAGGAAATAAAATACACTACTTAGGGATGTTGATAACCTAGACACCCTTGCTGTATTGCTTATGCAAAATGCCACCAGTTTGTCTAGTGACATTACCAAATGGTCACACAGAAGACTCTTCTATAGCTTAGAGGCACCACATGCTTTGAAAAAGCAGCATAACTGAATTTTGGAGGAAAAAAAAGCACTACATACATGCTGGCACTGATTAAGCCCCATCTGTGCCTGCAAGAGAGCTATAGTGAAATAAGTGCCTGTCAAGTGTTCTCTCGTCAGCTCAATGCCCTTGAACAGACTTGCTGTCTGATACACGAATGAAGACGACTGGTGTATTAGTTTACTCTTAAATGCTTTCATTGGGAAATAGTTTTCTTTTTCTCTCTTAATTTAATAGCCTAACAATATTTGATGGAAGAATGGTGTAATTTTGGTATTTATAGACATTTTTGCTGTTGTTGAGGTTATGAATGTTATGATACACGATATATAGCCCTGGCCAAAAAAGCAGATTTTACAGGCAAGAATATACACGTACACAAAAGACCCAACAACTGATAATTGCATGTATTTCTATTACCCAATAAAATCTCTTGCACTCCAATACAATAAAGTGATCTCTGCAGAAGACATTAAAATGCTCAGTCGAAAGCACAGAGATATAGAAGCACTTACATTTGCACTGTGATCACTTCCACTAACACAGACGACATCTTGTTTTTGAATTGTTAATACCTCTTTTGTAAGCTTCAGTCGGATGTCATAAGCATTTTCAGATACTTCATCATACAACAATGCAATACCAGTTTTAGTCTGCGAAAAAGCAAGACACATACACAAAAATTTAAGAATATGAACATTTCATAATAATGAATAACAAGTTCTATCCCATTAAAGACATAAAAAGCATACAAATGAGCATTATTTACAGAATTGGAAAACTGGTCTGCTTTTCAGTCTTCAAATGGATTAGACATAAAAAAGCTTCTTTTGTACTTGAAAATAAAGGCTAAATGGTCTTTGAAGTAGACATTAATATGCAAAATGTAAAAAAAAATAATTTTACAAAAATTTCTTCACTGTACTGTTCAACAAAGGAGTCCTGCCATTTAATGGTGTCCTATTTGGTTTTAATTGTACAAAGACTTATGAAACTGTATTAGAAGCAGATAGGTATGTATAAATTGTGTGTGAACTCACTTTACAGTTTCAGCTTGAAGTGGTGAAGTGCAATGTTGTTCCTGACTTCAAGATGTTCCTTCCATTGTGTCAGAAAATTAACTGTACCCTTCATAAGCATTGCTATTAAGATACAGAGTTCTGTTACAGTAGAAAACTGTTTTCACACTGCAAAATGCATGATTAAGTACAATTGTTACATTATTTTTTTTAGATCAAGGTGGACTTACATTTCTTAAGGTCATCAGTGGACTAATAACTAGTAAAATCTACAGGATAGTCAAGTATTTGGTATAAACAATGTTTTCTCCATGAGTAGGACAAAAGAAATTCTATTTTATTTCTGGTTTATTTGCTTACGTTTCCCACAAATATTCAGTGCAAATTTCACACTAATATTCAGTCAGATATTTCCTTAAACAAAAACTGTGGCATTAGGACTGCTTAAACTATTTGATAAAATATGCAGACTAATGAAATTTCAGAATTTTCCAATCACTGCACAGAAGAGAAAAAGCAAAACACCTCTTCTGAAATGAGTGATCATATTTAAAAGTAGTATGTTTATTAATTTAACATGTATATAACAGCATCTTCAAAACAATGCACTTTATGCAAGTGAAGAAAAATCAAGCATAATTTAAGTTTTAGTTGCAGCATTTTTTTTTAAAAGAAGATTTAAAATCAAATTGTTCACTTACAGTTTGTTTAATAGTAGATTGTGTAAAGAACTGAATAATGGAAGAATAAAAAAAGAAACATGTCCTGTGCACTGAATGAAAGCTTGAGGGTTTTTAAAATAAAATTAAACATGAAATATTAGCTTCATATTAATATTTTTATTTCTGCAAAATTAGGGGAAAAGGTCTGTGTTGTTTGTCAATAAAACCTTTTTGTTTTTAAAGGCACTTAGATTTGGTGTAGCTCTATGCAGCAACTGAGTGTCAAAAATTCCCTTACAGCAGAAACAGAAAATGCAGCCTAGAGAGCAATTAAATTTATCCTGAATTATATACACAGTAGTTGCTCAGGTGAATTGGTCATGTAGTTCAGCTTTCCCTGGGCTCAAAGCAGCTGCCCCCACGTAGGTCACTTCTGCCACTTTGATATCCTAAGACCTCTGAACATGTAAAGCTGACACAGGCTGCTTAGGATATCCAGGTCCTTTTCTAGCTGGAGGCAAGACCAGATTTCCATGTTTATAATGTGATACAAATATTGGTCACGCCAGCAGATACCCATATGTAGGTATCTTCAGCTTGTAATGGATCTCATCAAAGCTGGGTTGGAAGAGACCTGTCGTGTGCAGGGACACCTTCAGCTAGATCAGGTTGCCTAAAGCCCCATCCAACCTGTCCTTGAACACTTCCAGGAATGGAGGATCCACACCTTCCCTGGGCAACCTGTGGCAGTGCATCACCACCCTCACAGTAACAAATTTCTTCCTAGTATCTAATCCAAATCTGCTCTCTTCCTCTTCTGCCTTGTTCTGTCACTACATACCCTTGTAAAAAGTCCTTCCTTGGCTTTTTTGAAAGCCCCCTTTAGGCACTGGAAGGCTGCTATAAGATCTCCCTGAAGTCTTTTCTTTCCCAGGCTGAAAATCTCCAATTCTCTCAGCTTGTGTTTGTAAGAAAGGTCCACATCTAGGACAACTGTTTAGACTTTGTCAAGCCAGTGGTGAGCAAGAGAAAACTCTGAAGCATGATTCTACCCAATCTCTTTTATACATCCATCTAGAAGGGAACAAAGTGAATCATTGCTCTCTACTTTGACTTAAAAAATAAATAAAAAATAAATATCAACTCAGATAAATGTCTAATTGTGGGCAGATAAATCTTGTCCTTAGTGTTTGCTATGAACGCCTAAAAGAAAGTTCAGTGCGAGTATAAAGTGTTAATCATTCTCACTTTTTTGGAAGCCAACATTTCTTTATTTTCCCAAGTTTTTTAGGTTTTTTTACATTTTTGGTATGTGTGGATGTTTTATCAATTTTTGTCAATGACACACATTTTTGTGAATGACAACATATGAAAACCACGCCAATATCATCAACCTTAAAGCCATGCTGCCCAACAGCAAGTATTTTCAAAGAGTAGAGCTACTCTGGAGAGCTCTTTAACCCAGAACTCTTCTCTGGCTAGTAATTGTTACATATGTTTAGAAGAAATGCAATGGAAAAAACTCTGAACTTTCATTTGTAACAGATGATCAGGTAATGAATGAAATATGCAAAGTGACAGATTAAATAGTTTCGCATTTTCCATCACACGACTTCAACTGGAAGTCTCACTGAAACTCATCTATTCCTACTAAAATCCAATACCTATCTCATACTCCATCTAACTCGTGATGTGATCCAAGATGATGTGCAGCAATACCTTATTTGCTTTCAGAATCAATAAGATTAATCTAGATTTCTCTCAGCCTTTCAAGTTGGCTTTTTTTTTGGACTATTTTAAATGGCTTTGAATCAAAGTTCAGCACATTCCCTTGTTCTCTCCTTGTGTTAAAGAGATGGCATACATAATCCTAGTGGGAAAATCCCAGTCCAGACAAAGTGCTTCTTCAAACAAGAATCTTTTAATGAGAACTTAGCCTTTGCATGTATATGTATATCCAGCATTTTAACTGTGCAACATTCATCTTGGTTTCTTATTTAAAAACTGTCTATACAGTAGACGTTCTAGTAACTGGTATCAGAAACTGAGGACTGAAAAGTCAAAATAACTCCCAAAAATTATGTAGTATTGTTAGAGATCATATACCAAATGTGTTTTGTAATAAAAACCATGAGGAAAGTACATAGGCAGTTGCATCTCCATAGGATTTCAGTGCTTGCATTGAAAGGTAGGAGAAATACAAATTTAAATTCACTCAGGCAGATGAAGAAATTAAATTTTGACTTTCATATCTCTGAGAGTTTTCTAGACACTAGCTTCAGGAAGAGGAGTGTGTGGGCATGCATGTGCACACTCACTATGTGGTGGGAGGAAGAGAAAAGGAGATGTGTAGCACAAGCATCACCATAGCTGTGACTTTCAAGAAAGCTTAGACTACTCTGTTTTTGAATGAAAGAAAAAACACTGAAACCAACTTTCTCAACACAGCTCAAAACCTGTCAATATCACAGAGAAGAAAACATCCCTCTCAAGAGGGAGCTAGAATGGCAGATGAATCTTTTTATCAGTTTTATTGTTGACTACTTAAGCAGGTCCCTAGCCAGTGTACTTGCTTTAAAGCACTCCCTGTTCAGCATAATGTTTTGGGACCCTACTCAGTGTACCATAACTCTTCCAATGTGCTGCATCTGCAGCCTAAAGCTCACTTGTCTTCAGTACTGTAAGTTTTATTTTAAAAGAGCTTGCAAAAAAATAAGGCAGAGTTTAAAAGTGGTGTTGAGGTGTGCTCGGCTTCCTATAGAAACTATTCACTTGTTTATGTCCATTTTTTTCTCTAATGCATTACAGCAATACTTGTCAGGCTTTTCATGACAGTAACTGTTTGAAGAGAGACAGAAAAGATTCTTACTTAGACCATTGGGGAATTCAGATGAGATTCATAATAAACCCCTCTTTATTCACAATAAAATAAAAAGATATTGCATGCATTCAGAGCAGATGTCAAAGTACAAGCAGTGCAGTGGTACTATTTGATGTAAACTGTGAAGTTCTCAGTAACTCCAAAAGTCTCTCCTATGCCCTCTGCCCAAGCATATTTTAGCAAATGTGATCATTAGTTTTGTGAGCTATACAAAGAATTAGTGTCTTAGTCTCTCATAAAAATGGATCATCTGGAATTTCCCCTACTTTACCTAAAAAAATCCTCTGCATTGAGTTACATTGGCTCTCCAGAAAAAATTATGTCAATAACAAAACTGATTTATTTGTTTATTTTAACACATAAGTGTATAAAGAACATGATAATCTAGTTTAAAAGAAATCAGGAAAAAATAACTACTGCTTACAGTCACTACAGGTAAAAATGTCAGAAGATGATTTAGAAATTATTTGGATGAGATCAATGCTTTGGATCAGACACCCTTCTGCTCTGAAGTACCACCCACCATCACCAGTATCATGACCACCCAATATCCATGTACAGAAGGATACAGCAATGCCATTACATTCATTAGGCCCAGCAGTCCTGCTCACCCCATCTCAGAGTCCAAAGGCCAGGACTAGGATGGACACAGCTACAGTCATGGCAGGGCCACAGCCCCCATTTCACAGCCTTCCCATGCAGATAGACACATAGTCCAGCACCAGCTGCCTCTGCCTCCCTTCCCAACAAGGAGAAGCACTGCAGCACCAACACCTCGCTGCACCGTTACACCTTGAGGATGCCCCAGTGCTCCAGCCCTTACACTGTAGCTTGTAATGTTTTAAAGTAGCTTGACAGGAAATATTTCAAATTAAGATAACACCAAGTTAACTCTGAATTTCATTCCAGTTGGAAAGAAACTGACAATGCTACTTTTTAACACAGTTGATTTTCAATATCACAAAATCAACAAAAAACACCTTTTATTCTAGAATAATACACAATCAAACTGATAGCTACCTTTTATGATGTACTTGAACATATTAATCTTCTTTCAGCTCCTACTGAAAACAAGTGAACCCATAAGCCAAATGTCCAAAAATTAAGGAAAAAAACAAACTGCTTTGCAGCCTCGAAGAGTAAGCAGCTAGTATATGATAAGAATCAGCATCAGAAATAAAGATAGTCAAAACCAGATGTGTAAGATATATTTGAGTGCATTTTTCCCAAAAGCATAGATTACATCTGAAATATGCACTTTCAATATTACTATTTTCATAAAGACTGTTCTTATTTTTTTTACATCTGCATTTATTCAGGACAATATTATGGATTGACATTCCACTATACAATAGTCATAAAAGCTATATTAGCATTACAAGTTTTTACAAGATTTTAACTGCAGCATGACAACATCACTTTCTAGCAATTCAGAACACAATTCCTAAACTTTTAGGTGTCATACTCAAGGTAACAGAAGTTTGAAAAGATGCTCTCAATATACAAAATTTAGAAGTTTATTTTGTTGCTTACATCACAGCCAGTCCACCAGTCAAAAACAGCCTTAGGGACAGATCTGTTAATGACATTAGCCTTGCAAGAAAAGTGATTAACAGCTGGCTCTCAATCTGTGTGATCTTAATCAGTAAGCGGTAATGTCTTGTTTAATTACTGCAAGCTCAGTATGTCATGAGCCAATTAGATATGATTGATTATTGTCATTCTCATGCATCTCTCTCAACAGCAGACACAAATATTTGAATTCGGTAATGTATGTTTGAAAAATGAACTTTCAGAATGTCACGTTGAATAAAAATTGCCTTCTTCAAAATTCTAAAAAATGCTAACAGAGCTACGTGGTTGAATATGTCTGAATACAGATTCTACCCCAGAACACAGCCAAGACACAAACTATCAGAAAAACTGCCTAGCTTTATTTTGATTTAGATCATACCTTGAAGTAAATTGCCTAAGAGTATAAAGCCTAAGAATACAAAGATACTCCTATGCTTACAGGAGTTTCATACCAGGTAAACAAGAAAGCATAAATTTCACACTCCAAACTAAATCACTTAGCAACAGTCGGAAAAAACCCCAAGAACATTCCCTTTGGAGTTTATTTAAGAAAAAGATTATCAGAAAATTATTGTGATCATTTCTAATCCTGATACCATGCAGCTTACCCTAGTAGGGCTTCAGCTGATTAATAAATATTCCCATCATTATATCAAAAGGCAAATAAAGAACAGAGATTATAATTAAAAAACCACCCATTTTTTTAACCTAGAATAACCAAGTATGGCCAACGTAAAGGCATCATGTTTCTTTTGTAATGGAATAGCACATTTTGATTCATCCCACTCTTGCCATCCTTCCCCTTTATGCTTATCCAAGTCCACAACATTCATTCTTTTTCAACCTTTAGCATAAGATTTCTTTTTTCTATTAAACCACTGTGTTGTCTGCCAAAACCAACTTAGCAAAGCCATATCTAAGTGCTTAATTTCTGAATAAAGTGGCTGTAAATCTAGGTTCTTTCTAAATTTGAACTACCAAAAATTAAATTCTAGGGTTTCATCACCATAATGTGAATTCTGCAATGGCAAAGAAATCCACATCACCATTACAGCAAAAACTACTCATTCTACATTGGTTTTTAGTGCTAGTGGACACAGACAGATTGAGGCAAAGACTAATCACAGGAATGCAATAGGATTTAGAGTTCCTAAGCGTTAGTCTAGGCAAAAAAAACTCCCAAACAACCAAACAAACAGAAAACCAAAACCAAAGACACAAAACCCCCCACAAAAACATAGAAAACACAATTTTACTTACATCTGTAGTTACTGTTTTTACAGGCCAGTTGCCCAGATAAACCCATAGGTAGGAAGTGAAAATCCTTTTAGCCATGCACTTGGCTGCTAGCTTGGAAAGAAGCAAGACAGACCAATTTCATGCCTTATCCAAAGACTTAATGGCATGTTTAAGTTAAGCCTCTGTTAAACCACCTTCTTATGTAGACTTGTCTGCAATTCTCAAAGGTAATTGTGATGATCAGTAACTTTTTAATACATTGCTTAACAAACAGAGCATTCCTGAAGTATATCAAACTGGATGAAAGGCTGAGTATGGGGGATAAATTACCAATAAATTGACAACTATTTAAATTAATGAAATAAAGCATAAGATATATCAAGGTGAAAAATTAAATTGGATTATATTTATGAGCCTCTATAAAAAGTAGTGGAATTAGCAGAGAATGGCCAAGTAAGACAGAGGTCGGGCAAGATGATGGTACATTTCTAAGAAGTTACACTTTAGATGGCAGTCTCATACTCAAAAGTAAAAATCAGAGCAGCAGCTAGACAACCATTATTAAAAGGTGAAAAAGAATCTCCTGTATAAACTAATTGCATGTCATGCCATGAAAAAAGGATGAAACAGTCTGTGTACACCTAAATTTCAAACCCAAAGTGTCCTGTAACACGATTACATTACTGACAAGCACCTACAGCTATATTCTGATCTTAAGGGAAGTTCCTTAGGAATAATATCAACAAAACAAACCCCAAAATGTATACCTGCATAAATAATTTGTGTATAGTTGATTAATATGGTATAAAGTCTACTAAGAATTAAACTTTTTCAAATGTACATACAAGATTTCAACCAGTTAGTTTCGGAGCTTGCTGAAACTTCTGTACAGTACTTGCTGAATAAAATAATCCCATCAATTAGTGGTAAGCACAGAAAGAAGTCTCAACTGAATCTTCTACAAAAAGAAAGACTTCAAACAAGCAACAATTATATTCAATCACTGTTAAATATAGGTCACTTCCATAATCTTTTAGAATTAAGCCTGAATTAAAAAGCAATAATGAGCATCAAGTGTAAATAAATAGATTGATGTTCACAAAATACAGAAGATGGAAAAATACCTGCAAGTATCAGAGATGAAAACGAGTCCAACTAGGAAAAAAGTACTAAAGTTTTCTGCAGAGGACAAAACCAAAACAAACAAACCCACCACCAACAACAACAAAAGAATAATAAATAACTACTTTCAAGATCTTAAACAGTTATCATTGAGAAACTGGAAGATTATAAAAAATATCATAGAAGATACGGGAAATCTAGGAACAACTGAAGAGTTTTTGCAATACCCAGTAATTGAAGAAAAAATGAAGGTAATTTAAGTATTGAAAATTCAATGATTTATTTGAATTCAGACTTCAGACAAAGATTTCTTAAGATGAAGAATATGTATTCTAAACCACTCTTCAAAGTGATAAAATTGAAAACAGAGATAGTAAGTGGAGATATATGTTTATCTATCATTTTAAAAACCATACACAGTCTGGGATGAATAAATGTTTGTCCAGAATTCAAAGAAACTCCTATTTTTAAAGCATACATGGTCTAGTCTCATTCTCACCAAGACAAACAAGAAGATCAGTGTTAAAAAAACCCACCAAAACTATTCTGGAACTGATGCTAAGTCTCATTTTGGCAGTGGCAGATTAAACTTACTTCATATCTTTCTCAGCTTCAAGAATTTGATTATCGACAACCAGTACAGGCAACTGACTGATACACAGGCTCTGTAAACATTTGACTTAAACCTCTGGAGGTGCATTTACACATTTGGATGTATTGCACCAAAGTACAAAAATTAAAGTGGTGGGAAACAACCAAACAATCAACAACAAATTCTGAGTAAAAAGGATTTAAAAGTAACCTGGTTGACAAAAGATTTGGACACTTAAAGGGTTTTGATAAAATTTTGCAAAAAAAATCTGTGTTTCCGAGAGATAAATTTGTAGCAGAATTTGCTTTTATCTGTGACTATCCCTCCAGTGTGATCTGTCCCTTGGTACAGGGCACTGGACTGGCACAGTATTTGGCTGACGCCACATGGGAAATCCCCACTCCCATAGACTGGGGGTAAAGATGATCTGCATCATTGATTGCAGACCATCACAAAGATCATTGAATGAGCTCTGACTGGATTCCTAAGTCAGGACAGGACAGTAAAGAACCAGATCATTGAATTGGATCATTGAATTGGATCACTGGATTCCTAAGTCAGGACAGGACAGTAAAGAACCAGATCATTGAATTGGATCATTGAATTGGATCACTGGATTCCTAAGTCAGGACAGGACAGTAAAGAACCACACCACTTGGCCTCCAAGCAAGACTTGATGAGGGGAGCAAGCAACAGAGGGAGAAGTGTATGAGCTTCACTGAGGACATGCTGAAACCGCAGCGAGTTAGGAAAAGACAGCTCCTGCATAAAGTTTAGCAGGAATCAGTTCTTGCAGGAAAGAGCATTAAACAGAAGTCAGCCGGCAAAGTGGCACCAGAATTTTTAATCCAAGGATTTTAGGAAATCTTATGATAACCTTGCTGTCACAGAAAGGCATTCACCAGAACAATACAAGCAAACTCCTATCACTGAGAAACAAAAGGAGAAGAGGATGGGACTGAGAGGATTTATTTTAAGTTCAGAACGTGGAACCAAAGAACAAAAACAGACTCAGAAACAGACAAAAAACTACAGTTAAATGGAGAGAAAGCAGATATTTCAACTGTTCCTTTCTGTACAACATCAGGAGCACTATGACGTCATACCACTACTGCAGTAGAGCCACTGCCAGGTTATCCTAATGGCATTTCACAATGGAGATGCTAAAGGAGGTCATGCCCAGGATCACACAAGTATTTCGTTGCTGAAACCGTGAAAATACAAAGTCCTTTGTTGTGTATATTTGAAGCATATTTATAAAAGGCCTTTGTTCAAAAAAAGGTATATAATCTTAAACATACTACCAACAGTTTCACAGTTTTATGCAAGTTTAAAAGTTAAATTTACATGGTAAGAGACAAGATTGTGCTTTGTGAAGGAAAGCAGCAGAGTAGAGGTATGGATATGAAAAGACAAGAGAATAGTTCTTGGTATAATGTAGCTTAGTTAGAAAAGAGGAAGAAAAGACAACTTAAGAACAGAAAAACAGTAAAAGGAATTAACCACCATAACAGGGGAAAAGAAAAAAATAAAAGAAAATTCATATTGAGGGAAAAAAAGGCAATTTCTAAAAATCGCATACTTAAGAGAAAGAGTAGCTGCTCATTGACAAACACATCTACCTTTTGCAGAAATTATCAGCATAGGCTACTCATCCATGAAAGAATTTGACATATTAAGTCTGCTTCAAGTAATAAAAATCTGTTGTGAAAAATGGAAAGAGAATTTACAAAAGCTGTACCCAGCACAAGTGCTATCCAACAATTGAAAGTACAGCTACATAACAAGCCCATAAAACACATCTGGTTGAAAGCAGGATTCAGCCTGAGGTTTACCACTGCTTCTCCCACTGTCAGACAGATCTCTGGGACTGCAATTAATGTAAACTGCACCATTACATGCTACTACTTCCTTCTCAACCTGTGCCAGCACATAGATGAATGACCCTATTTAAGGATCAGCTGATCATTGCTTATTTAATCTAATTTTTCCTGCCACACCTATACTATTTAGGTATGTGGGTTTTATACCACTTTTACATGCTGTCATACTTTCTATTACCCCTATTCTGCATAGTAGAAAAACAATGTGCTTTTCTATGGAGGTGTTAAGAGGAGAACAGCGACAATGCTACTATTTCAGTCTTTCTTTGACTTACTGGTTTCATACTTAACTATTCATACAGCTGAAAACCTACTGTGCTTTTTTTTTGCAATGCCTTTGCACATAGTGCATCATGTGTCAGAATTTTCTGGTCTGCACGTAAGGATTTTTTTGATTAGGACGTTCAGTATAGGGCACCTCCCCTGCTCCTGCTTAAGTTTTCTTCATTACATGAATGTCAAAGGCTTACTTTAGCCTTTGTTACCCTCCTTTGATTTCTGTGCTACAGGGATACACATTTTCTGTTTCTAGATGATTCTCACTGATGTTAATGGGCCATTAAAAATCCTGTGAGTAATCTTAAATAATCTCTCTCCATTCCTTGTACCTGAAAGTAAGCTATTATTTTCCACTTATAAAAGAGAAACAGCATTCTAGCACAAATGCTCAAAAAATCCTAGGGATTTAATTTGAGTCCCAATGAAGCTAAAGTCAATTGAAAATTCTCAGTCAAGTCAGGCTTTCATTGTAAAAATAACTAGTTTAAATTTTGTCACAAATGTTGACAGCTTTTCAAGTTGTAACATTGGTAGCACAGCTATTATCATAACTATAAAAATTCATGTGCAAGGACATATTTCAGGATTCCACAAATTTTTTTTAGATTAAATCCATCTCAACCACTTTGTCAACTGCTATCAAGAACCCCCCAAACTATGCCGGTTTTCATACCTCATCAAAAATTCCCTGAAGTTCCTGAACAAGCAAAGGGTACATTATCAAATTATAAACATATGCAACTTCATAATTTAGAAACAAAAATGACATTTAAAAAAGGGTGTAAGTGGTATCATTTTAAATTTGACTATTTCCAAGGAAATGTCAGAATACTAAGGGCCAAATTAAATACTGAATACTTCAGATTAATACAATGAAAAGACTTGCTAAAAAACAATGAAGAAACAATCACACAAAAGTGTAGTTTTAGTAATTGTGTTTAAAAAAAAAAAGGTGAAAACTGAACATAAAAATGAAGACCTAATCAGACACTACTGGAATCTTTCAAAAAATTATAGTTGAACTATAGAATAGACTGCTATGGAGATGTTCCAAACAGAATTATGACAGAGAAACAAGGAAAACAAAAAAACAAGAAAACCCCACAATTATACTGATTAAACTACTTAAAGATATGCACAAAATCCATAATAGTAGCTCTCTTCATTGCTTGTTTTTCTGATTGTGCTGGTTTGTTTGTTTGTTTTGGGTTTTTTCCAGAATATCAATTAATAAAACAAAAGCAATGTGGATTTTTTTTATGAAATCTGATTATCAGAAGCATGGAAATGCTAATCATGTTCATTTTTCTGCTCTCACAAGTGGCTTTTTGGGTTCATTTGGGACTGTAAACTTAAAAAAAATCCACAAACTTACAGGAAAACACTGGGACAGAAACACAGAAGGGCTAAGGACGGAAGAGGCTTCTGCAGATCATATAATTCAAACGTCTGTGCAAATCATGGAATCATCACAGAATGTTAAGGGACTGTAATTGACCTTAAAGATCATCTAGTTCCAATCTCTGATCCTCCTCCACCAAGGGAAAGTCTTCCTTGTTCCAAACTTTCCCACTGGTATTGGGCAGCTGGGATTGCAGATACATTAAAACAATTATGGGGAAGAAGATACCAAGTACCTCAGCCTTTTCCACGTCCTTCATCAGATTCTTTGTCCCACTCAGCAGTATCCATTTGCTGCTGATATACCTGTAGAATCCTTTCCTTTTACCCTTCACGCCCACAATGAGATTCAACTCCAGGTGGGCATTGGCTTTCATAACCCAATTCCTACATGATGATACAGTATCTCTACATTCCTTACAGGTCACCTGTCCCTGCTTCCACCTCTTGTATGCTTCTTTTTTGTATTTGAGTTCAGTGAGAAGCACCTTTTGCATCTATGCATACTACTGCATAATTGTGCAGGATTCTTGCTTTCATCCAAGGGTCATTAAATTGTCTCACATCATACAGGAGATAATGAATATGATGGATAATTGTCCCTATCTGAAATGGCTCAATCTGTGGTCCTAAGAGCTGAAGGATAAACCAGTTAGCAAAACAAGAGCCTGAAAAGTCCTTTTTACACTAAGAAATAGTTAGGACTGTAAGGTAAAACAAAGGATATAGCAGTTGAGAATAAGATATATCTCAATTAAGTGCAGATTGGACCCAATAGTTAGAATAGTTAGATCCTAAAAATCCTTGGTTTGTGCTAAGCAGCTAAACTCCTATTGATCCTTTCCCTACTTCATCTGCAGCGAATAAAAGAGGAGTTATGGGAGTCAGGTAATAGAAACCTGTTCAAGTTAACTTAGCGAAAAATTATGAAATAAACCTGTAAGAAGACTCAGATTGCCTAGTTGCTCTGACATGCAAGCACAGAAAGGCAAATGAATTCTCATTTTATCAACCAGATGTCTCTACATAAAGTATGAGCACAAAACGTATGGAAACAAGCCTGGTGGCATAAACTTATTCTCTCACCCATTAAAAATCAGGTTTTGGAAACTCTGTCTTGAGGGAGAACTTAGAACAGCGTATTTACTGTTAGGCAGTGAATTTAAAACAGACAAGGGATAAAATTGCAGGTTCCGAGGCTACAGAAAGGCACAAAATTGGCATTCAGAGTATCAGTGGCATCTACCTGATGAATTATTTGCCCTTCTGACAGAAATCTATTTACATTTTATTAAAAAGGGTTTTCAGCATAATTGAGCATTTGATTAAGGGTGGGAACTGTTGCAGGAGTTAGAAAATATTTTAAAAAATCTAGGAACATTTTCATAAGTATACATCTTACAAAATGCAGTTCTTGGTTAAATAAGACATTATTGAATTGCAGTTACAAAGCTAATTTTTCATTTCCCATTATAGGTATTCAACATATCTTAGGACTGGAACAGTTAATGGCTTGTGAACAGCCTTGGTGCATTCTACAGTCAAAAGTAATATGAACTAATCTTTGAAAGTTACAGAGGCAGAAAACACTAATCCTCCTGCTAAGTGGATTTACTGCTTTTACATTGTCCACAGTAACTGGAACCTTAATTATGGACCAAAATCCCTTGTTCTGCCCGTACAGAGACAACATAGCCCAAATTCATCACATGAAATTCTAGGTACTTTACTGAAATCCCTAAGATAAAAACATATTTATACTAACCTCCCTGAGGTTCTAGAGAACAAAGATAGTGATCCCCGAAGAACTCAGAGACTAACAACCCTCTGAAGGTGCCTGTCATTCAGTTAAAGATACATCCTAAATCAGTAGCACAACAGAGAAATGCTGCAATAGAAACTTTGGGTAAACACTTCCCATTTATTAGAGCTGAACTATAGGGAAGCTCCTTTTTCAAATGAACTCATTCAAAAATAAAACTTAAAAAAAATATAAGTGGAAAATATACAGCATGAGGAAATCAGAAACAAGCATTATGATCTGCTGATAGGCAAAGGCCAGCCTCAATATCAAACAAGATGAAATGGGTAAGACAGCAGTAGGCACTGAACAAAGATGGAAGTGGTCTGAAATGATACAAAAGGGCAGAAAGAGCAAAGAATAGAAAAACAAAGAAGAAAAGAGTGGTGTCTCACAGGATGTTCATAAATCACAGGCCTCCCTAGCTCAGTCACTTCATGTTCTCTTCACATTATACCCATCTAACTTAAGTCTGTCATGGGTGAACATTCCTAATTGTGAGGATCAAGTCAAGAGGACAACAAATACATTTTCTTCAGACATGTTTCAGTCATCCTTACTTTGGAAGGACATCTTCCCAGGGTAGAAGATGAGCTGTGAACCTTGCCATAACTCCAGTTAAACCACTAGAACTATGCTTGCTCCACCAGCAGTGCGTTTTCTCCAAGCATATTTATTCAGTGATAACCCTTTCATCATTCAGAAAAATATCTCTGAAAAACTTTAGCTGGAGGCAGTGAAATGCAAGTGAAAATTTAAAGACTCAGTACTGTCCTAGCTATGACATCCATGCCAGCATCATAAACGTACAGTCCTAGCGCATAACGAAATCAATTTTTTAAAACTATCAAAATTAGCAAGTAGGCATACATAATGGGTATGCAATTAAGTTACAGACACATATAAGTAGCCACTGGCTACCATAAACAGCTTACATTTTTAGCTGCAAAGTCTTACCTACACTGAAAGTGCATGTGTCCAGTGTTTCAAAAATTAGCTGAAGATTAAAACATTATAATTCTAATTATAATTCTAATTTTGATCATGAATTTGCTTATACAGCTTCCTAACTTAATGATATTCAAAGGTGTAAAAATGATGGAGTCAGATGCCGTAAATGAAAATGAGCATTACCCAAAAAATAAATTATCTCTTGAAAGAAACTGTCTTTGGTTTATACTCAAAATGCAACAAGTTTCCACCTTGACATTCTCCAATAATATCTTCTCTCTTGCTTTTCCTAACTTTACTCTACCAAAGCCTTTCTGCAGGTGTCTGCATAGTCACCTACAACTACTCCAATGTAAGTTGCCTCCAGTTTTTGTTTGTTTTTTGGTTTAATTATCAAAAATGTCACTGTCTTTATTGCATAAGGTGGATTTTGTTTTTTGGCAGACCCTTAAGGAAGGGCTTTGAACATGAAGTATTTCTGACTTGGTCCTCTCCATGCTAAATTAGAGATAATTCATATTTCAGAAGTACAAAAAGTGCATTTTTTTTAAATTGGGACAATATTTTAGGGAATTGTGTCAGGTTTACATGTGAAAAGCATCCCAAATTATTAGGTAGGCAGAAATAAAAGTATGAGCATTCTTATAAATATTTACATTTGTCCCACATGAATACAGAAATGTCTTCCTATTATAGTTTGTGTTATTCATATAATTGGCACAGAATTCCAAAACAAGAGTGCCTATTCAGAATACAAGCAGAGATACTCCTAATTACCGGGGTTTTCTTCCCCGCTGTAATGCTGAGCTTTTGGCATCATTTTCTCTGCAGTACTCCTACTGCCTCAAGACGGATATTTTACTAGTTTTGTTTGTTTCTTCCAGGGAAAACAATATCTTTGTGCTTGTTTGATATCTTTCTATTGGCTTGTTTTCATACATCTTGAGAGAGGAGTAGTTTGGAAAGAAAAAAATAAGCAAAAAGAGACAAAAAAAAAGAGATAAAATCATCCCTATGGACACCATAACAGCCTACAACCAGAGGAGACACTTCTTCACAGAGAATAAACTGACTGAATTCATTTTTGGAAAATATCGAAGACAATGCAGTGGGGTTCCTACTCTAAGGAAGAGTAACCTTCCTTAAACTGATAAATTCATCCCTGCAACACAGCCAAAGCGAAGTACAGGTCATCTCTAATAGGAATTAGTAAGTTTATGCCGATTCTTTTACAGGTGTTTGTGTAAGTGGGAAAACCAAGATTTTAATAAGCAACATATACATAGACATAAATTGTGTTCTCCTATACTATATAAATTCCAACATGAATTTCCATAGTGCCAGAACAATTCTTACATCTGAGACTGCAAGTAATACAGATTATTCATTGAAAATATTCAGAGCTCTGCAGACTGCTCACAAATTAAAATAAAGACTAGCAATAGGACTTGGCCCTCTACATTTGTGTTATTTTCTAGGCTACCACTCTTTTTCATAATAAAATGCTTTCAATCACCAACAGAAGATTTACTTTAAGTTTTTAAAATTCTTCTAAAAATTATTAAGAACTTGCTGAAATTTTGCTTTGTATAGAGACCTCAAAGGTCCTTTGGTTCCAACACCCCTGCCATGGGCAGGAATGCCACCCACTAGGTCAGATTTCTCAAAGTCTCATCACCCTGGCCTTGGACATTTCCAGGGATGGGGCAACCACAACTTCTCCAGGAAACCTGTTCTACTGCCTCGCCACCGTCACAGTAAGGAGTTTCTTCCTAACATCTAATCTAAATCTCTCCTCTTTTAGTTTAAAACCATTGTCCCTTGTCCTATCACTACATGTCTATGTAAAAATGGCTCTCCCTCCTGTTTTGTAAGTCCCCTTCAGGTACTGGAAGGCAGCACTAAGGTCTCCCCAGAGCCCAGATTGTTCTCCTCTCCAGGCCAAACAAACCCAACTATAAGCCTGTCCTCGTAGGAGAGGTGCTCCTGCCCTCTGATGATCTTTGTGGCCTCCTCTGGATCTGTTCCAACAGGTCCACATCTTTCTTGTGCTGAGGACCCCAAACCTGGACACAGCATCTCAAGTGTAGTCTTATAGGGGCAGAGTAGAGGGGCAGAATGACTCCCCTTGGCCTGCTGGCCACACTGCTTTTGATGCAGCCCAGGTGCAGTTGGTTTCTGGGCAACAGTGCACACTGTTGGCTCACGTCCAACTTTTCATCCTTTCTCAGGACCATCCTATCTCCACAGGATCTCCTCCTTCAGCCAAGTCAGCCTTTCTTAACATCAACTATGCAGATCTCCAGCTACAAAGATAACATTAAATGCAGTGCATGGTGCAGATAGTAAGCCTTATCCCT
Source organism: Cephalopterus ornatus (assembly GCA_013396775.1). Lineage (NCBI taxonomy): Eukaryota > Metazoa > Chordata > Aves > Passeriformes > Cotingidae > Cephalopterus > Cephalopterus ornatus. The sequence goes on from VZRE01004655.1 coordinate 29,692, forward strand.
TGTCTGACTCCTTGGTCATCATCCCACAAAAAGAATATAAAGGCACAGCATAAATACTGCCTCAATATCTGAATTTTACAAAGCAGTCTCATGGGTTTATTTCAGTAGTTTAATTATAACATAATGGTAGTTTACTGGGGTGGATCAGACTGGAGGTCAGATTGAGCATGTGTTGACAAATGCATTTTAAACCATTTTAGGGGATTAATTTAAAAACAGAGTGAGCATCATAAATTATACATAACACTAACCTTAGTAGGTCAGGTTTTACAGTCAAGTAGAAATCTTTACGTACTCACACATAGGCAAATTTGTAAAATGACCATAATTAATTCCGTTCCTATGGGGATACATAATGGCTAAAATGCAGAGCTGTCACTGTTCTAAAATATAATTTGAGTGTATTTACGTCAAATGGGAAAATAAGGCTACTTGTAAAAAATAGGTGACTTATCAGTGACTCAAAACTCACTCAAGATTTAACCCAGCAAACCACTTTAGTATGTACTCAGGATTTAATAAGAGCACTACTGAAATCTAGTCCTACTACTGAAATCAACAGCTTACTGCAGGCCATCAGAGCCTGGCTGGATGTGCCACACACAGGACTTCCACCTCAGTCTGCCTGCAGGACCTCGAGTGGTCTTTTGCACCAGGAGAAGCTCCAGCAGACTGTGGAGAGCAGCAGGGACACATCCAGAGTTGGAGCACTTGCACATCCAGCCAGACATGGAAATGTCTTGTGTGTGAAAACAGACTATGTAGAAATTTGTGGGTCTCTCATCATTTTGGTTAGTGTCCACTACTGTGATTTATCTGCTGTATTGCTGATAGTGATCTTGAACACACAGTATATCAATTATCAATTAATCCTGTATCATTAATAAATAAACATCTTCATTCTTGGTTTGTTTTGAACAAAGTAAATGATGTATTTTCCTGCAACACTTCTCCAAGCTCAATCTGCCAGCTCTTTGTTAGATATACCTGTACTGAAAGGATAAGGACAAACAAAAATGAGCAAACCTTGCTCTTTGCTTAAACACTCAGAAGCAAACTTGACTTATGAAAGAACAAGCCTTATACTAGAGAACATCCAAAAATACATGAGCAAATTAATTGACAGTAAACTACTTCAGGATGTTCAGAGTTCCTGTTTTGTAATTTTGCATTCCACCTTGATAGCTTTCGTAAAGCTAAAGCCTTATAGAGACAAAAATAGGTTAACAGAAAAGGGGAAGGATGCTGAAAGGAACATCAATGACAAAAAGCAAATAAGTGGCAGATCACCAGCCTAATAAGAGCAGATGCGAGATGTAAAGAGACAAAAAGAAGTAAAAAAGACCAGCATAAGGAAGAAAGTAAGATTAAAGTATATCTTGTCAAAGTAGCTCTTAAAGACAGAAAAAATATATTAAAAATCTAACAAATAGGAAAGGCATTAGGAATCAGCAGAAATCAAACTTTATAAATTGCAAAAATTGGAGAAAGAAAAATAAAACCAGAATGAAGAGAGGCTTTTAAAATTCTGACAGTAGCCATCAGTGCAACTCATGACATCTCAGGCCACTGATGTTAATTATTAACAAAGCACGAAGCAGCAAGAAAATTCCATATGACTACAAAGAGCACGCTGTCACCCTTAGATAAGCAAGTAGGACATCCCAGGTAATTACAAACTGATTAACAGATACTATATACAAGTAAAATAATCATTGCCCTCTGATACCAACACATCTGAAAACCAACTCCCCAAAGTTAAAGGAAAACCTGCTTCTCAAACTTTATTTCTTACAGAAATTCTCAAGTTAGCTTGGTAAAGTAAGTGCATTATGGAATTTATTTGCCCTCTATATGTTGATATACTTGAAAAATGTGCATTTGGCCTGTTGAAACAAGTGGTTCCATGAGCAGCAAAATGTTTTACATATTCTGCATTTGTTTGACATTAACAATTAAACAGGCATGAAGGGAAACTAAAGGAAAGGGGGAGGTGAATCAAGGGACAATTAGATCAATGGACAGAAAACTGGCACAGCCCCCTAATATTTAGGTTAAAAATAATGGCTACCAAGGTAACTTAGAAGAAATAAAACATAATTTATTGAATTAATATTGAAGAAAAAACCTTCACTGAGGAATTATAATTTAATAGTGTGATTTTTAATAATTTTTGAGAATAGCAGAACAAGTATAGCAGAATTGAGAAGCTACCTTTGGGAAGAAGCAAATTTTAATGGCTGTACTACTCAAGATTACCAGACAATGCAACGCACTTATAAGAAATTTTGGATGTAGTGAGCGACAGCAGATAACTACATAGTGTCTCTGCATAGCAGCTGTAAAGCCTAAAACACTTCATTAATTTATGGGTTTATGTGTTAAAAAAAAATTAGAAAACTGACAAGGGGAAAAAGCTATAAAAATTGTCTTCAAGAACTCGATAATAAGAAAAAATGAGAAACTTCTTAATCTCTTAATCACAAAGAAGTTTAGCAAACTTGACTATTTTGCGTAAGTATCTTTAAAGGTAGGAGGAATAGCAAGACCAATGGCTGGAATTTAAAAACAAGTTAAAGGTTGTTTGACAGTAATATAACTGAAATAAGCAGACAGAATTTTCTTCCAGGCATTGTCTTGAACCCAACTGCAAAACAAGTACTGAGTTTAATGAAGAGGTAAATGTGTGAAGTTAAATGCTATGAGATATGAGATTAGAATTAGTGACTGATTGTGCTTTATACCTAAATGCTGTGAAATACTAAAAGTAACTAGTGTCTCTTATGTTAATTTTCTACTAGTAGTTTTAATTCAGAAAAACTACAGAAAAAAAATTAAAAATAACACACTATTTCATATCTTTTCTTGTAATTCTTGTAGTTTTTATTGGAGCAAAGAGCAATGAACTATTACTTTAGGTAATGTTTTAATATCAAAATTGCATTTAGAATTGTAATTATGATAAAATAAGGATCGTTATTTCTATGTTTAACAACATGGTCAAGAGAACTTGACTCAGTTTTTTTACTACTATTATCTAACACTCACAAAGTTGTGATTCTGAGAGATACAATTAAACTGGTTATATGGATTATTTGTGGGAGTATGTGTGGAGTATCTGTTGTCCAGATTTATGGTGGCTCCTCACAAGCAGAATTTAATACAAACTATTTCACCTCAATGTCACAATATTTTCCCATAGTAACATCTTTAGGTCACTACAATTACTTTTTTTTTTCTTCTTTAAAGCCATACTTTCTCAAGTGTAACTCTGCTTTACTTCCTACATACAAAGCATCTTGTTGGTTTCCTTACAGAGCTATTGCATCAGACATGCTGTCACATTCCAGGACTTTCTAACCTCACCCTGGCTACAGGAAATATGCAAAACAGAAGATCCTGCGCTATCTTCCCATGTCTCTTAAATACATCCTCTGATGCCATTCAAGACTCAATAATGAGTAACCACTTAAAATTTCAATGTAATAAACTTGAGAGATGGTATTTCAGAAAACTATTCAGATATATTCCACTTTGACTTTATATCTAAATGCTCTCTCCTAAATTTCTTGGAAGATCAGAAGTTTAGCGATTCAAGTTCAAAGTCCCAGTAAGCCATACCCCTGGTCAAGAGGCTGAGATAATTACCTAGGGTTCGACTTTCATGGCATATAAAACTGACATTCACCACTCAAAGTCTCCAGGATGTCCTTGTGGAGTAGGCAAGAGTCCATTACCTAAAGCCAAAAGCAACAACTAGCTGTGGAAGAACAAATGGCAAGGAATGAGCCCATTTCTCATTCCCCAAATCTCCTGAAAATCCATGTGCAGCTCTCTCTCATCTGCAATACCCAGGGAAGTTTTAACTTGTCTGTGCTTCAACTCACTGCTGACTGCTACTCCAGTCATCAGCCTTAAAAAGCCAGGCTTTTCTCATGGGCAGAGATGCTCGAATTGCAGGAGGAGTATAACAGTAGGTAAGTCAAGGCAAAGTATCACCACCCCATTTACAGCTTTTAGAGTTTGCACAAGGACAGAAAGCATAGTAACAAGGGTATATGTGCAGATGTTCTCAGATCACATTCATTACCTTCATGAAGCTTCAGCTTCTGAAAGGCTTTAGTGAAAAAGTCTTTTTCATTCACGAACATCATCATCAAGAATAATCTGAAAGCCATCACTGGTCAGGAAAATGTGGGGGGAAAAAAAAAAAGGAAAAAGGAGTCATTTGTCTTCCTACATCCACCTGTTATGGTTTTGTTGTTTTTTTTTTTTTTTTTAAATTCACATAATATTTGCTGGGTTAGCCAAGTAGGTATGATAAATACATTCATAAAAGACAGCTGCTACCAAAAGAAATAGTGAGTGATTTATTGCACTGAATGCATTTAGTTTGGAAGAATTTGAGCTTAATTTAAAACTGTATTTTCAAGAAGTAGTTTCCCCTTTGTATAATGAACCATTAAAAAAATGAAGACACCAATCCAGTGAACACTGAGGCAGTTTTCAGTTCTTCTTTACCTTAACACAGGCTGATACTGATAAAACAGCACAATATCCCAGTATAATTCAAGATTAGTAATAGCATGGTCAAGAAAGAACTCTGGTTATATATAATGCAGTAGAACATAATTGGATTTCATATTTCTGTCACTTGATCAACTTGTAAAAGATCACGCTGAATCAAAAAGTCATCCACAAAATATAATGAAGACATTAGAGCAGGAAAAAAAGAGAACTGTCAATACTTCACTGACACTGTTGCAGCACTATTATTATCAGCACCCTTTATTAACCATCCTCCTTCCAAAATAAAACACTCAGATTACCCTATTTTATATCCATGCATGGTGAAAGCTCCATAAAGCCCTTGTACCTGGCTGCGTCTATTTGCACAACCATTTGCACTTTGTTTAAAAAGCTGTATTAGAAATTTGTAATGGACTTATTCAATAAAACATTATAAGCTGGTTGTCACATCATTTGGGCACACGACACTGTCATCTTATCCTTCTGTGCTTGTTTTATTGCCTTTTCACACTTTAAGTCCACAGTTGGAGGCAGGCAATGGAAGAGACCAAGGGCATGTCTCACCCATTATGATTTTTCTTGGGTCAGCGGTAATTAGTCTCATGGTATTCGTATAACCCAATTTCAATTGAAAGCCCTTTAAAGGGCAATACCCTTCCATGATCTGATCAGAGATCAAAGTCTGGAAACTAGTACTGCAAGCACCACAGCTGGAGCTTCCCTTTAAGTGCCTCTCTGCAGCAGAATGCCACTCTCAAGAGTTGGAGCACACTGGCAGTGCCCCAACACCAGCCTTCGGAGTCCTTCCCAAAACAGTCCACCACTGAGCCACTGTCCAAAACATACATTTATAAAACAGAACAAGTCCTATGAGGAAAGGCTGAAGGAGCTAGGGTTGTTTAGCCTGGAGAAGAGGAGGCTCGGGGGAGACCTCATCACTTTCTGTAACTCCCTGAAAGGAGGTTGGAGCCAGGTGGGGGTTGGTCTCTTTTCCCAGGCAAGTAAGACAAGAGGACATGGTCTTAAGCTCAGCCAGAGGAGGTTTAGGTTAGATATTAGGAAGAAATTCTTTACAGAGAGGGTAATCAGGCATTGGAATGAGCTGCCCAGGGAAGTGGTGGATTCTCCGTCCCTGGAGGTTTTTAAGATGAGACTGGGCGTAGCACTTAGTGCCGTGGTCTAGTAACTGCAGTGGTAGTGGATCAAGGGTTGGACTTGATGATCTCAGAGGTCTTTTACAACCCAGCTGATTATATGATTCTATGATTCTATGTCTGATAAAATTACACTGCTGTGATAGCCCAAATAGATGGTATTATTTTCCTGTTTTAAAATTACATTCTATAAATTATGTTGTCATATGTATGGAAGAACTCGGCTATATTAATCAAATACACTGGTCTTGAGTGCCTTCATTAGTAAATAAACAAATAGATTTAAAGAATAAGAAAAGTATTTCCATAAAAGTTATTTTGTTAGGAATATAGAAAGGAATTATAAGTTTTGCACTGAAAAGAGCATAGTGTACTTCTTTATAAAGTGTACTAAATCCAACCAAATCACTCTTCTATTAAAAAAAATCACAAAGGATCTAAGACACCATATTCAATATTGGATATAAGCCTATAAAGAAAAAAAAACATTCAATCTGCAACACAGAGCTATGCACTATATCACAGTACAAGAGGCAGACTGAAAACCACATACTGGCAGATTGTCTCTAACACAGTTTTTTTCTTGCTGTTAATACCAATATTTTCAACAGTCCAATGTGGCTTTTTTTTCACTCAAAGTGTAATTAATGCTGCATTCTTCTAATTAAAGTGAGAAACACTAATTATATTAGATTGTATCACAAACTTTGTGGGTTTTAAGTGTTTTACCATCTAAGGTTAAAAACCTAGCACCAGCACTAATTATACACAAATATAGTAATGTAATGCTACATAGTGTGATCACTATATGCCCTGCCAAAAAGCAAGATTGTTCTGTGTGTGTGTTTTACAGTGATGCCCGAAAAAACTTCAGGATTTTACTGCATTACAGTTCACACAAATGCAAACAACAGTTTCTGTTCTGGAAAACATACTACTGCAACACCATTAAAGATGGAAGAAAGAAAAACAACAACAACTAATTAATAAATTGTTATCAAGAACATCTCCTAAATCGTACTACCCCTCCCGCATCGACTTTTCCATTACCACAATGAGCACATGGAAAGGCTTAAATTTATTCATCCATATTACCAAATTAAAACTTACTGAATCAGAAAGCATGATTTAAACATACTGCACTCCTATCAAAATAATAGTGGGTGAAAATGGCCACAGAGAGACTGCAAAGGAACAGAGAAAGTTCAACCACAGTCTTTAAATGCCTTGTTCTGCAGGAACAGAGGACTTACCATTATAACTCATTGTGAAGTCTCACACTGTATACTACTGCATTAGATACCCCCTTCAACTCTACCGCTTTTATTTCAATAGTAAAAAATTACTTTAAAATTGTCCCTTCCCAGTCACAACCTGAATGCTGCTTATTCCCAGCATGTGAAAACATTAGTCTAGATAGGAGTGTGCAGTTTAGCAGCTCCTCCACAGCAGTTTGCTCACCGTGGTCTACTATTATCCTCAGGTAAACAGAGTTATATTATGAAAAGAGATAAGCCAGCAGACATTCATCACACTGCAGAATGATGATGAGACAGAGTTACTCCAGAATAAATCATCCATTTTAAATGCACATACTCTTTGCACCTCTGAGACTGAAAAAAAGAAAGAAGTGCATTCAGCTGGTTGTATAACAGCAGTTAATATTCCACTATGAAATAATAGGGAAAGCAGTATTCTGACATTTACTATTACACAGCAGAAACAAGCAGTGGTGCTGGTCTCAAATATTATTGCAGCCTTTTATCTTTTTCCCTTTGCAAAAGACACTATGCCATACTAGGAACTATTTTAAAATAATTTATTAACAAAACAGCTCTTTGTTTATATCTGGCATCTCCACAAACCATAATTAACAGACCTTTTTTTGACACAGGTGTGAATGCAAATGTATACGCTCCATGAAGCACCTCTCCCACAATACATATTCATACAGCCTCCTCATAAAGTCTACATAACCCAGACAGAAATGCATTATTCAGCATTTGCTCAATTCACCAACAAGTTATCTAATTTAGACCTAATATGAGGCTCTAACACCCTAATTAGCATCAGTGAGAAGCTGACTGACAAGAGAATGAAAGCATCCACGGAGCAGCCTCACTGATGGGGGAATGACCACACTTCAAGGTCAAGAGAGCAGCTCAAGTTCGTATGAGACCATCTCATACACACAGTGAAGTTGTAAAGAGGTTCTGCACCAGAAATTTATAAAAATCATGTCTAATACTGTAAAGTTTTAAAAATTATTTTGGTTGCACAATAACATCACAAAACATGTTGAGGTTTTTCTGAGTAACTCCCCCTTTGCATACTCAAATGAACTCAGTAGCTTTAATCTCAGTTCTGGTAACTGAGTATTGCAGAGCTTCATAGAAGAAAAATACTATAATACAAACAGGAAGTTTTATTTCAAAGAACAATCTTAAAATGTCTTGTGTTTCATCAGCCAGTCAATACATCTTTACAATCCTTGAAAGACATAATGTGCAGAAATTCTGTTGAGTGTACACTGAGGGCTAAGGATCCTGTACGTGACAACTAAATTATATGTTTGAATGTTAGTATCTGTCTAAATACAGAAATATTAGACTTTTTGAATTTTTATTTCACTTTTGCTGTGTGATATTGGTACCACTGTTGTCAACTATTCTTACTGAGTCATGATCTTGCTTTTAGTATTAATTTTGCTAACTTTGCCCTTGTGGGTGGAGCTGTTTGGTTTTAGGTTTATTTGCTATAAACAGATCAGTTTGTTTTGCTGCTTATTTTATGGAATATATATAAACACCTAAAAAGTACCTATGAAGTTGTGTGTGTCATCCATCCTCCCAGTCAGGCTCTGATTTTAAGTAAGTGTTAAACCTCTAACAAACCAAATTCAAAACTGAATGTATTGCAAATGAAAATATGTAAAGGCCTCTAAAGTCAGAGGCAATACTCAAGTAAAAATATAAAAATTAAAAATGCTGGTTCTAGATGGAGCTATCTGACATAATAGATGACTGTTCTGGCATTTCTGAATGAACCAGCAAGTATCTAAATTTTTACAAGACCAACTAGTGCTAATATATATATATATGCATGCATTTGCACACATTTGTGTGTCTATGCATGCATGACCCCAAAAGAATATCTTTCCTGAAGAAATCAAAGTGGATTAGTGAAAAAGTTCAGACCAGAATGTGATCTTTCTACATGCTTAGGTGCAGGAAACCTCTTTTTCTTTTGAGGTGCAAAACATATTAAACTCAAATAAAGATACATTAGAGAAGTGAAACAGAAACTCTGGGGCAGCGCAGGTCTAAGCAAGATAAATCTTCTGTAAGCTGTGAATAGGTGCTATGCCAAAAGCATCAAATCAGAAAAGCACTGGTCATCTTTCCAATTGTCCTGATTAGAGTTGAGGTGGTTCAGTTCAGTTCTCAGTTCAAGTTTTTATTTGCTTATCCGGTCCAATAGTGGCAAAGCAAGCTTGACAAGCTGCTAGGGATGAACTGCAGCCATGCTCACTCATGGGTTCCTCTCAGTCACCTTGAGTTCTATTCCTAGTTGCCTTTTTTTCTACTTCTGTTTTATATGCCTATGCTACAGAATTTCTTTTTCTGAGTTGCATCTGTCAAATTTTCTACCTGTTTTGCACAAGGCTATAATTTTTCCGACCTTCTTCCGTGCTATCTCGTTTGCCTTCCCCTCACTCACATCCCCTCTTTTGCTATTTCAGATTGTATTTCCCATTGAAAGTATAAGCCCTTAGCTTTATCTGCAAACTGTCATCAATAAAATCCTGACTTTTCATGTGTCAGGAAATATAGAACAGAATTGGTGTGGGGGAACTTTTTAAAGGCCTTTTAAAGAAACTTTAATAGAAGATTGTATATCAAAAATAAGCTTGCTACAGTCCATGACACAAATTCTCCCTGCCCCCTATTTATTTAAGTGTGACTTAGTTTTTGGTGCTCTGTCTATGGGGAAATTATAATTCAAGGGAGAAACACTGGAACTGAAGTACAGAAGGCTGCTTAAAGGGATTGTATTAAGTTATCTATAAATGGAGTGCTTTTGGAATTGTGGTTCATGACAGGCTGTGTTTTTATGTAGTGCAGCTGCTAGATGGCTCCTACGCAACAACTGTTTTTTCCAATTTGGTCACTTTGCTGCCATCTTCATCTCACAAGAAGAGAAAACCAACCAGTAATCACAGAAATTACAAACTGATAGTATAGGACTACCTAAAGTGAAACTATTACAAGAATAATGAAGCAAACAAGAATTAAGCCCTAGAACTTTACAGCAAGTAGCCACTGTTTTGAAATAGCATTGGCCTCTGCCTCTTCCAGTTTGGCACATTATTATCGGATATGCACCTGCTTGTACAATGTAGTGGGAAGAAACTGAGGTCCTATTTCAGTCAGTTAACTACAATTTGATACCACGTAGTCTAGGACAGTAAGTATCTGTGAGCCATTTCTTTGTTGAAATTCAGACTACCCCAATTCACCACAGGATGTGTTCATTCAAACAGTGATATAAAGAACTCACTCCAGCTACTACACTGCATCTGAAGAGATGCTCTGAAGAGCCATTTTTAAATCCAAACCCAACAGCTAGTGCATAGAGGACTATTACATTCTGCCTCAGACTTTTGCTGAGCAAAAAAAGCAAACTGAGACCTTATCAACATCAAAGAGATGGGTGCTCTTTACCTTAATAATTATAGCTCATCTTTACCTATCCTGTTTGAAACTAGTCTTTTCAAAATAGATGATTAAAACAGCACAGCATGTGATTTATACAAACATCCTGCCATTGTTAATATAAACTCTTTCTCCACCTCTGCATTTGTAATTTCTGACTTTCAAGCTTATAGCAATACATATCTAAAGATCCTTCCTCCCCTTAAAATGCATTAAGGACCTTGCACTTGTTCAGCAATAAATTTCACCCTATCTCATTCTATGACTCCTAGTCATCAAGGATGTTCGTATTATTCTTATTTTCTCAGATACAGATTTAATATCATGTAACTTTGAATAATCAGTAACTGTTGATTTCACTGGCAGATTCTAAAATTCTTATTCTTAGGTCATTAATGAAAACATTTATTCCAGGATAAATACTGCAAATACTCTCCTCTAACAGAGTACTTAACCTTTCAGTCCACCAGTGCCTTCTGCAAAGCTTGTGTCATAGCATTTTTACAATTCTTCTGAATTACAAATTCAGTTCCAAACTTTTTCACCCTAACTTTTTCACCTGCTATATTATTAAAAATACTCTTGTAGAGCTGATACACAAGTCCTATAACTCAACCCACACAAGTGCTTTGACAGGAAGTAGGCTACTCTACATAATACAAACATTTTACAATAAATAAACTTAAAAACCAAATAAATCTACTTCTTTAGCATGGCACCTGGCACTAACATTAGACAACATCAATTCCAGTTTAATTTTTTTTTTTTTAATTTAAGAACACCTCTGAACTAGGGATTCAATTTGAAACTGTTTTCCTTTTGTTAACCATGGCTTCAGGTTCTTGACCCCAAGATTTATACAGTCAAAGAAACAGAAAGTCTTTGGAGAACCCACTGACTCAGAATCCATTTGTAACCTGATGACATCTCCTTCTTCTCTGACTATTCACTGTATTTGTCAGTCAGATAAACAACTCATCAAAGCTTTCCAAACAGAACAACGCAAAACTTGTACATTGTTATGGACTGAAATGTACCTAATCCTGTACCACAATAATCTATAAACAGAAGACACAGAGAAAAAAATGTCCTTTCACTTTATGTAAAGAAACTGAGGCAAAAAAACCAACTTTTGAGCCTTGCTGTTTGCTTGCTACAGTTGTCCCATCCTTTTTATCCAGGGGGGTAGTTTTCTTTATTCTTTTTTTTCTGATCGATCTATCAGCAGACGCCTTTCCTAAGAGGTGGAGAATCATTGAGCTTAAAACTCCCAAAAAATAACAAAAAATAATCAACTCTCTTCATCCTTCCTGTACAGTTCACATAAAATAATGGCATGAAACTGAAAAAATTCCAAATGGCAGATTCTGCACTTGGGATGGAGTAATTATGGCACAGGTATAAACTGGGAGAGAGGGCGGGAGAGCAGCACCTGGGGATGCTGTTTGACCGCAGGCTCCATAGGAGTCAGTAGCCAGAAGGGCAAACCCCATTCTGGGGCACATCAAACACAGCCTCAGTAGCTGATCAAAAGAGGTGACTGTCCTGCTGCATTCAGTTTGGTGTGGCCTCACTCTGAGCGCTGTGTGTACTTCTGGGGCTGGGAAGGTCCTTGAAGAGGGCTGGGAAGGTCCTTGAACCCAGGGAGGACAACAAAGCCGGTGAAAGGACTGGAAGGTATGTCTCATGACAAGTGGCTAACAACTTTGGGATTGTCTGGCTTGGAGAGAAGGGGCTAAGAGGCAAGCTCATTGCTGTCTACAGCTTTCTTGGGAGGGGAAGTGGAGAGGGAGGTGCTGAGCTCTTCTCCTTGGGATCCAGTGACAGGACACGTGAGAATGGCTCAAAGATGCAGCAAGGCAGGTTCAGACTGGACATTAGGAAGCATTTCTTTACAGCAAGAGTGGTCAACCACTGAAACAGGTGTCGTAGAGAGGTGGTCAGTGCCCCAAGCCTATCAGCACTTAAAAGGCGTCTGGAAAATGCCTTTATTAGTATACTTTAAATTTTGGTCAACCCTGATGATGTCCAGCAGTTGGACTTATGATCACTGTATGTCTCTTCCAGCTGGAACTGTTCTCTTCCAAATTAATTTTTGCCACACTCCTGAACGAGAAGCATTACTCCTATGTGTGAATTACCACAGTTACAGACAACTCAGCATAGTCCAGGTCTTCAACTGTGTTCTCAAATGCATGCTTGCAGTGCAATTAGAAGACACACAACCACTGTTCAAAGAACTGGCTAGTTAAAAGAACAGCAAGAATGGGAATAATTATTTATCATGTTTTGTAAGCACTTAGCAATACTGAGCATGCATAGTACCTGTATGTTTTCTTGCCACATCTCTCATAACTCAGAGAAAGAACAGTTCCTTGGGCATGATTAGACTGTAGTTCTCACAAGCCAGGAAAAGAGATGTGGATTTATGCATTTTTCAGGCTACCTTTGCATTTCCCTCTTTTAACATCTTATCTTCTTTCCTGGCAGGAAATATTTTGGCCTTATATCCTACTTAAAACAACTTGAGGGCTCTTCTAGCAAACACGAGGCGTTGATGTGAAAACTACGTCAGGACTTCCAGATCCCAGGATATTCTACCGAACTCCCACCATAAACAATACATTCAGAAGCATCCCATTGTTACACAAAATAAATAAGTAAAGGGAAAAGAAAACAGAGAGTCACCGAAGCAGCAAGTGGTATTTCATAAATTTCTTTTTTTTTTTTTTTTTCTCCAGCCAGCTTCATTTGAAGCCTTTTATAATAATCCCTCAGCTGGGAAATGAAAATTACAAGTACAGAGAACAAAGTCTGTGTGGTTAAAAAGAGAGAAGTAACTTTCCCAATCTCATAAATCTAAGCTACTATTTTTACTAAACTTTTGAAGATTTTTCTCTATTGCAGATGATTTCCAAGAGAATAATGGAAATTCCAAATATCAAAACCAGCAATTCCAATATCATTATTAAAAATGCAATATAAATGTTAATGATTTGTTAAATAATGTGATGAACAGAATCTGTTTTGCAACTCTAACTAATATGCTATTTCAGATGGCGCCTGAAAAAAAGAAGAAAATTATCTGGAATCTGAACCTCTAAGTGTGACATAAATTTTTAACTTACACTAACATGAAAATCAGAAAGGAGATAATTAAGAGAAATAAAATATCATTGTCAAAGTTTTTAAAGAGGCTACAGATGATGTCTAATGCTTATTTCACATTATGGACAAATAGATAATGTATTTGAGCATAAATGAATACTTGAAGTTAAAAGCCTTCACTAATAGCTCTCGCATGTAATCTCAAATATTCGTTAAAATAATTTCCTCAGTGCTCACATTTAAATCATTTATGGAAAAAAAAGTGACTGCTATAATTTTCTTTTTGCAAAATTCTATTTTTCTTGGTAGGATATTTTACTAGCTTGAAGTTATGAGAAAGTTTAAAAATAGGTGATATATATCATCTGATTGCAAGAGAATTTAAAATTATTGTTCCAATATTAAATACCTTTTTCTTAATATAATTAGCAAAACAATTTATTAGATATTCAATATATTAATTAAAAATAGGAATTTGCTTTTACAAATTTCATGACTTCTTTAAGAAAAATTATTTTTACTTCCCTTGCCCGATTCACATTTCTCTAAAAAATCAGTCTTTGCCTTCAGATCTGTGCTATACACAGATACACACACACTACTGAAGGCAGTAGGCACTGACAGAAATGAGCAGCTCAGAAACCGACAAAATCACATTTCCTGCAGCAGCTCAATCTAAATACAAAAATACAAAATTCAAGTAACACATGAACAAGAAAGTATGGGTTTCACAAGGCCATACACTCAAATTACAAAGCAGAGGATCAACACAAAGGCACAGTTACAAAGGCACATTTATGATCTACATGGTAATTCACACACTTCGCCTATGTACCATCATATATATAGTTTCACCAAAGATGCTCAGAACCTTTTTATATGAAGACTACTCCTCTAACAGCCTCAGCAGTGTCATACCAGATCCCTCTCTGGCTATTTTGTTCTTGAACTTCTGAAACTGAGATAGTAATTATATTTTAATTAGTAAAGTAAGCTTAAACTAGTCAGTTCTCAAGTGTATCCCTAAGTCAACAAGTCTGGTTGCCTTCAGCCCCCAAGGGATGGGGAAGAGAGTAGTGGAGCTGGAGCAAAATTCACCAACTCTAGGAACAGACTTGGCACCAGTGTTAAAAGATTTTAGCCTCCTCTTTTAACCTCAAACAAACCTGGTAGCAACAAGTCTTGCCAGCCTAGCTGGAGCTTTCCAGGAGTATTCTGGAGTATTCCCTACCAGTTATTCCTCCACTGTTTTCTCAAAACTGCTTGTTTCAAACACACAACTCCAGCATCCTCCTTGAAATCCTCAAAACAGGTAGGCAAATATCAAACATCTGAGGGTAAAAAAAAACACAAAAGAGTATGCTGCTCTTTTCTTAATAAATTCTTACAGATGCAAAAGACAGCCATTACTCTATCATGAGCTTCCTTGGAATAACACGGACCACACTATTTAATTCCAAAACACATTTAGGTGCATGTAGTTCTGTTTGAAAAGCACTCTTTTATGAAAATCACCAACTTCTGAGCAATTTTTGAAGCATACTATATTATATGAAGACAACTAAGTTCAATTTAAAACCTCTAAATTTATAACAAATCAAAGTGGGTTAGTCATCATTAACCCCCTACTTACAAAGGAGTATAAAGAAATCATTTAGCAAATTATTTCTCATTTAAATTCATTTAGCTTCAGCATCTAACAGTCTTTTTGTTTAAGAAATCTAACATTTAAAATTAATATTTTCTAGTCAGAAATGGACAGCTGATTAAGTTGTTTGGAGCCAACAGTTTCCCCTTGTAAGAGAACTGCAGTGGAACAGAAAAATCATTCCAATTAACATGAAAGTAAATCACGAAAAAATTAACTGCTATACTAGTCATTGAGAAACTATGTTGAAAGATTCTGTTCTTTGACTATGAATTCAGTGTGTCTGTGTGTCTGTCGTCCTTACAGAGTTGCTTCTTAATTGAAGTCGTAGCTTGGTCCTGACACATGTGCTGGTTCAGGGCTTCACAGCAATATTTCATTTCCATTTGTTTCTCCACAAGAAGTTGACTGGATATATGGACACCTTCACATACCCACCATTTACATAGGATGTAAATACAGTACCAAGACATATTGACCTGCTTCTTTTCTAAATTTCAACCTATCTTCCTGAAACTGGTATCTTACAAATTGCCCCAGTCTTTTCATCCATGCAAAACACCATTACATTATCTCTCTTTCCCCATTCACATCCCTTCAGAAAGAAGAGCAGGCCCTGCACAGTGCAAAGCTGAACTATTATGCCTACTGAGTGTGTTGTCACCCACATTTGACTGAATCTCATTTTTTAAAATTAATTACTTCTTTATACACTTAATACACTTAATTTGTTGCTCTTTATTGGTAAAATAGATTAAGAGAATTCATCTTGTGTATTAATATTTGTATTTCTTGTGACTCCTGATCTCTGGTTCCATGCTATTAAGGGGATATAGTGGAAAATACAGATCAATTCAAGATGCAGCTGAGGGCACTACAAGTGTAGTACACTTCAGAAACCCACTTCCATTTAGCATGTTTATGAAGTTTGCCTCTAAAGCAAACAGTATAATGGGAACCATGGCAACGGCTCAACTATGGCAAAAGAGGCAAGAGCATGAACTATAAATATTCAAATCGCATGCAGCTTATAATTTTACTTTTAAATATATGAAGAATAAAGAGCTATTTAACTTTACACAAAGCATGTTTTTGTGTAATTTCCACTAATGCTAAAGCCTCAAAGTTTTCAAATGCTTCTGAGGAAGACACAAGAGCCGCAGTGCAACGAATAACTGGCAGTCAAGTTATGAAAGCCTCAACAATGAGACATACTAAATATGTCTTACAACTTAGGTTCTTATCCTGTGAACACCACACACAGCATAGCCTAGGACACTCCAATCAATAACTAGCTAAGAAGTCAGAGTTTCTCCCCACCAGCAGAAGGCAGCAGTTCAGTCCAAAGATGCCCTTCTCTGCCCTGGTTACTTGCTGTAGAAGCTGAAATCTTCCTCTGGATTTGAACTGTAGGTAACTGTATTTACATTGCCTCTTCCAGTTTCTCAATGTTCTAGAAATTAAGAACTTCTTTAATACTAGTATTTTGACTGTATTATTTAGAAATTGCATCTCAAAATACCCAATTGCTTCTCTACAACAGCTTAAATGTATCTAAAGCAAGACGCATCTTTCCTTTTCCACTTCCACTTGCGTATTCCACCTCTTGTTTTATACTAACATTATTGCTTTGGCATCAAACTGACAAAAGAACACTTACATGTTTTTCTAGGTTTAATCTGCAACCAGAGGAATGCCCTGGACTGGACCACCAAGAAATTGTACAACTTGACTGAAACAGTGATCTCTGAAAATACATACTCTCTTCACTGATTGATATACAATGTTCTCAGAACCTAGATTCACATTATCAAATTTTGCCTTTTTTTTGTATTTTAAACAACTTTAATTTTTTTTAGAAATAAAAATTAAGGAAAAGTTATGGGAGTATAATTATGCAGGTCAGGAAAACATCCCATATCTCCCGCTCTTAACCAATATTAAATGAGACTAATTTTCCTACTACTGGATGAGATGGCAGATCACCTATTTTTACAGATGACAATTAATCTTCCAAAGGTATACTGGATTACTGGTATAGCTTTAGAAAAAGCACATTTAGATTCCTAATTTAGTATTGCAAATAAAAGAATTTGGAGCAAAATAAGGCACTATTTTTCCCTGTCTAATCCCATGCAAATTTCTCAAAAGATGTGAAATAGAAAACTGACACATCTGTTTCATGCTTAGTGTGAAGAATTTTCAATTCTTCATGTTCAGACGAAACAGTAAGAAACTTCTCAAAACATTGAGAACGATGTTAATAGGATCATTTTCTTGTGTTGTTGGTAATTGGTTATGTAAAGGAACTCTATCTTGAAACATTTTTTCTTTAAGTATTCTACGACTTAAAAACTAGTAGTTTTGTTTTGTTTTGTTTCATCAGAGTACTGGCCAATGTATAAAAATGGTCCCTGTTTTGTGGGTTTTTTTAATCAAAATATTCAGGATCAGTAACACTTACATTTATTATTTATCTCCAAGTTCTGATACCTAGGCAAATAAATTGATGCAATTCCACAGAACACTTTTGAAACCTGTGGAAGTAATTCTTAATATAATGAAGTATTTCCAGCAATTCTCATTATTACTTGCTATCAGATATGCAACAGTTCTTCCCTGAATATTCACTTTTGGCACAAATGGCTTACTATAAATAACCTATTTTAAAGTACAAACACTCTGCCCTAAGCAGCTTCTGCTGAAGTATACTTATACAGAGATTCTAACAGACAAAAGAAACACCACAGTATATACAGTGATTTGACATCTAACTCCTGTCTAGTAATAAGACATGCACATTTGTGTTTTATACAAACGTCTGCGAGATAATCCTTTAAAAATGTCAAGACACATTCCTCTGAATATTAAAGTTTTATTTAAGAGTCTTTTTACAATTTCTAATTCAGTACAGAATCAGCCCTACACTGAACATTTTATGCAGTTGGAACTGAACACAGATATCACTTCATTCTTCACCTAAAAAGCCTCAGATACTTGAACACTCAAATTTTGCTCAATACTTCAGTTCCATTCCAGATGACCAATCAAAGTGAAGCAGATGACCACAATCAATTTACCTCTTCAATCTTTTACATTTACTTTGATTTACAGTACATTTAATACAAAATATTCTGTATCATGTTGTTTCTAAGTGCTCTTATCTATTTATTTTTCTTTTAATACTCTCACTCCATTTTGCAGATTTCCTTCTGTTCATTCTCAAACTAAGCTTTCACTCACATTGTCATAATAATCTACAACACAGTCCTCAAATATTATTATAAGGATATCCACCTGCTATCATTTGACCACGAACAATCCTGATTATGCATCAGCCATATCGTGTTCCTAGGCAGGAGTCATGTAGTAAATCAATACATGATACACTTCCAAATTACTACACTATAGGACAGGAACTTTAATGGCTGGAAGTTCGGCACAATCTCAGGTAAGTCCTGCTGGTGAATGAAAATCAAACTCCCGTTAAAGGGATCTGGCATTTCATGTCAAGGACTCATTACCTGTGCTTTTGAATCAATGTAAATTACTATTCCATTCCTACAGAAGCGATAAAAGAAATGGCCTTCATTACAAGAACATCATCATAACTGATGAAGCACTTCTTCTTCCAGACCTAATGCTCCCTTTAATTACGCTCAAGGCAATTAGGATCTTTCTAAATGCACAAAGAGTTATTTTTCTGCTTGTTTGCCAAGACTGCCAGACAGCAACCCAACCTGGCAGGGGGAGGGCATTTGGCTTTTTTTACTGAAGTGCTGTACTCAAAACCTTTCAGCAAACTGGAAACTGTTCCTTGGTAATGAAATTATACTGCTTGCACAATGAAGCTGGACTTTTGCTGGCACAGACTATGGATAACAGCAACACATATTTATACCCATTTGCTAAATGTAACTTTATAATATCATTAGCCTGTGTCCACAAAGTAGTTTGAAGAGCTTGATCTTACGTCACCATTCAATTTCATTTTTATATTTTTTCCTGCACTTTAATGGATCCCCATATGCAAACTCCCTCCTGGTTCCATCTTTGATACCACTGTTCTGAGCAAGGAAGAAGACTCAGATATTGAGCAGACAGCAAACAAAACTCACGGCTTAGTTCTATAAAATACCCTGCTGAAGTAGTCAGAGAGTTAATTAGAAAAGGTATTATTAAAAAAATAAATTTTTCCAATAGTTTAACTTCCACACTAACTTTCACTATTCATCATCAAGGTAGAAAGAGACAGTAAGTTCAAGACATAAAAACCTCATTTTTGACACAAATTTGATGGCTTTTATTCTACTGCTTCCTGCCTTGTACTTATTTAGATAAAAGGTTTTTTCCTATCAAGTTTATTCAAATTTCTGCCTACATGTGCCTCATCTTCCTGTTCCATACTCCAGTGAGACTCTGAGCCTCAAGGAAGACGAACAGGGCAGTAGATCAAACAGTTGGGCATTGCTGATGGATAAGGTTTCTGTTTCTACTTACGTGTAACAGAACATGGCTTTCAGAGTCTTGCAATGGGATTTTACATATCCGTTTTATAAATTGAAGACATAATTTTGGAGGTTATTTTTCAGTGTAAGTCTTACTTTTTTTTCCCTAAAAACCTTATAAGGGGGTAAGATAAATAAAAAAATAAAATAAGGCATTCAGATTATTGTATCCATATTTCTATGCACGTAAGTCTATACCCGTATTTACACACGCACACAAATACGTATGTATGTGCGCCTAATACATGGCAGTGTTAATAATAAAGTAGAAGGGCTCGGATTTTTCCAATTTATTTGCTCAGTCAGCTTCTTGTGATGTAAACTGAGTACATGTCAAGAAGTTTGAAATGAGGATCCAACTCTGGTAAACCACCCCTACTCCACCTGCACTTTCACAAGACTGGATAACTGATAATTAAAAGCTCTTTTGACATGCAGGCTTGCATTGTTATGGGATGTTTCCATTATAAAAAATAATTACCAGCAAGACAAATTATGCTACCCCACATATAATCTTTTATACTCCTGTCTGCTTGTACAAGCAGAGCTTACTTGTTACAGGTGATTATGTAAGCTTATTTCTTTTATAAAGATTTTGAGAGACTACTATATCTGTAAAGTGCTTCTATTACCTTCCAGAGGAAGGTGATTGGCAAGAATGACCTCTTACTCTGACCTCACTGACCACACAAGGAGACAGTAAAATTTATAAAAGCAATAATTAAAGGGTAAATAAAAACTGTGATAAACCACATTATCATTATAACAACAATTGCCTTATACAACTTAATTTGGCATCTATCCTGACACTATAGATGAGAAGTATTTGATAGAGCTAACCTTCCTAGACATCAGTAAAACAAGAAAACAGAAAATGGGAGACAAGTCAAGAAAACAGTGACACAGTGACACTCAAGAGAAAACGCATGAAACTAGAGGGAGGGTACTTAGGGAATTCCCCAAAGGATACTCTTCTGACCAAATGTACCTAATACTGCATTATAATTTTTATAAGTTTATTTTAAAAGAAAGTTGATAATGGCACAGGGATAGGAGATAGCCTCAGCACAAAACAAGCTTAATATATGAACAGGAGGAACTGTACTTCTCAAGAAAATAGTTAAGACTTGGCAATATGTTAAAGGCTAGAATGTCAAGACTAGAAACATTAGGATCTCCATGGCTGGAAGAGAAGGAATGCTGCAGAGTTTCTCTGAACGATCAATGTAGCAAATCACAGCTAAAACAAATGTTGCAAGGTGATTTCAAACTGAAACATATTAAAGATTTAAAATTGTGCTTTATTCTAAAGACTTCTGTTCAAGGCAGATTGAATTAAAGGTAAGTACATTACAAGGAAATAATTTGCTTTGCAAGGAGAGGGGAAAGGAAAAGAATACAGTTGCTGTCAAACATGGCTCAGGTTGAGAGACTATGCCAGAGAGGCAAGATCTAGTCGAGCTGAAGGCAGCATTTTCATCAGAACAAGTGATACATAAAAGCAAAATTAAGCAGTCAACCCTATCCCTAAATAAACCTATCAAAACTGCTTAATTCATAAGTAGCAGCAATAGAAAAAAGCCACTGACCAGGAAGCTTTGTGTTGTTCGATGTTCCTACCTATTCGAACACAAACATTTCTGTAACTGTCAACTTCTTGGCAGTGTTTATAATCCCTGGTAGGCACAGATCTGCCTCCAGTACAATCAAAACCTCTCAGCAATTCCACTCACTGTCTGTGAGCTGGGCACAGCAGTGTGTGCCACTGAGGGCTTCGAGGGATTTCTTTAAGCTTTTGATTCTAAGAAAACTTGTTTTCAGAGTGCTTCAGTTTAACCAGTACTTCCTCACATGAACAAAAACTGATTTCAAATGAACAAATACATATATATCTGCTTTTTGCCATCTTCTCTGACCTAAATACAATTACAGTTCAATATTCTTATGAAATTACTATTGAACTTGAACAAGCAACATCTATTAATAGACAAAAATAGACATTTTTGGACACAAAACACTTGATAGTGACATTTTAATGAACTACTATGCAAAGACATTGAATAGATGTAACGGTAGGCAACACTGAATTTGCCAATTGTTAAACGGAACAAAACAGAACAGTTAGAAAATATTTCCCAAGGATTCTAAATCAAGTATAATACATTAGACTTTATTTTGAGCTTAAAGAAAAAATTGAGAGAAAATTTAAATACCTATTCATGAAGGCTAGATTGACAAAATAAAAGAGAAACTCCAAGATTTACTCTGAATCATTAATATTTAAATTTAGTTGATAAAATATCATGGAATGGTTTGGGTTGGAAGGAACCTTAAAGATCATCTGGTTCCAGCCAGCAACTTTATTTCTTACTTTTTTAATGATACAAAATACAAATTACACTCTAAAACTCTGCAGAGCAAACTCAAAACCTGCCAAGTAATACAATGATCATGTAATTGTCATGGTAGTTTCTAAAGATAAAGTTTCATCTCTTCTTTCACTTAAAAAGTTACTTTACAATAACGTTCTCCGTCTCTTTTAGTTGTTACATTGAGAGGCTGGCAGTAAAGGGAAGAGATTTGGTCATCTGTAGTGCACTTGTCAGTCACCTGTTGACAGAAGCCTGTGACACCACAGCTTTGTCCACATTGTTCCACAAGCGAAGTTTTCTCCAATGTTCTTAGAGAATCTGGATGCGGTTTTTGTACAAAGCATATGTTGCATAACACATACTTTTGACAGGCTGATAACAAGAACTCTGCTCCTTTGCAGATGTAACACCTGAAAGACCACCTGCAAATTCTATAAACACTATTCTATATCATCAGTCTGCTTTGAGTATTGCTTTAATTCACTATTTTCTATATATTATAGTAGTTTAAAACATCTCATAGCATATTACTATCAATGCTTCTTATGCAAAAATACTTCCAACAGCAAGTCATTTCACCTCCACATTCAAACTAAAAAAAGCACAAGCTTACAATGAAGTCCAAGAAATGAAATAATGCAACAATATTAAAATTTCTATTTTTTTCATTAATTTAAAAAAACCCAAATCTACTTCAATATATGAAAGCACACAGTCTCACCATTAAAGTAAACCTGGAAAGATGAAATTATGATTTACTAGTAGTAACTAGAAGGAATAAAGTTCATTGTTCTATAAGGAAGAGTTCTACATTTCTCTTTTTCTGTCTGAGTCAAGATGAAACCATAAAACAAACAAAAAAAAATTAAGTTTTTTATTCTTGATATGGATTCCACACTGGAAAATATAGGACTGTGCATCTGAAGCCATTTTGGAATACTAAAAAAGAACTTAAGAGAAAACAATAAAGTATCTGCTGTACAACCTGTGATTTAAAGTGTCAACAAGCTTTTCTAATAGCTACTAATCTTGAAAGGACAGCAGACATTTACACCATTTTTTTCACCAATAAAATATTTAGTTTTATTGTTTTGGGAAAAGAAAGATAGTATTTTATTTGTATGAGTTATTGCCAATCAGATCAATGCATTAAAGTCAACAACCCTTGAAAAATTTTAGTTGCTATTTTTGAAAATTAAAGCTCAACTGACAAGAAAATAAAATAGAAACTCACTACAAGCTAAATGTACTCTGAAAGACTGAGACTTTTTAAACTCTTTTCATTTAAGACAAGAAAATTGGCACTAACTGCCTCCTTACAGCATGAAGAAAGATTCCACTACTACTGAAGGTCTCCCAGAGAGTTTCTGTTCTCTTCGTACTTCAGCAGCATTTCTTAAAATCTTGACAAGCTTCTGGAGGACTGTA
This sequence comes from Cephalopterus ornatus, assembly GCA_013396775.1. NCBI lineage: Eukaryota > Metazoa > Chordata > Aves > Passeriformes > Cotingidae > Cephalopterus > Cephalopterus ornatus. Next base: position 53,155 of record VZRE01004655.1, read on the forward strand.
GGAGTTGGCAGCAATTGGCTCACAGACAGCAATTTCTGTCCACTTTTCCAAGTAGCAAAGTGCTCAGACATCTCAGGCACAGGGTAGCACAAGTTAAAAGGATGTGAAAAATGGCTGAGAAAGCAGGCAAGAGGACAAGGTACTGCAGGACAGGATCAGGAAAGGGTGTTTGGCTTGTTATGGAAAAAAGAAAACTAGACAGAGCTCAGGTGTAGTTGTCTAGGTTGATATGTAATGCATAACTCTACAGTAGTCACAGCAGAGTTAGGGTTAGACTTCACCATGGTCTGCACCATGGGCTGCAGGGAACCTCAGCTAGGGCACCTGGAGCACCTCCTCCCCTTCCTTTTCCACTGACCTTGGTGTCTACATTGTTGTTTACATGTTCTCACTCCGCTCTTCTCTGGCTTCAATTTTCATCTGCCCAACAACTTTTTTTTTCCTTCTTAAATACCTTAGCACAGAGGCATTACTATCATTCCTGACCGGCTTGGCCTTGGCCAGTGGTGGGTCTCCCCTGGCTGGCATTTGCTCTGGCATTTGCTCTGCTGGACATGGGGGAAGCTTCTGGCAGCTTTTCACAGCCCTGTAGGCACCCCACTACCAAAACCTGGCCATAGAAACCCAATACACCAGTCTTCACTAACCCAGAAAAACTTTTACTATCTTCCAGATCTCCTCTAAAATTTCAAACTAGACACTGATTCCAGAACCCCTTGGGCAGAACAGGAAGAAGTGATGGAAACTGGCATATCAAGCTGAGAGATAAACAATGGTAGAGAATTTTTCTTGCAAAAAAATTGTGTCCAAACATTGTCCAGAGAAGTCAAAGATAATAAAATCTTTAGGACAATTTTGCAAAATCACAAATTTTCCTGTAGTATTGAGGTCTTAGCTTGTTCAACAAGGGAACTTAGAGACCCATTCCACCTTTTAGAACTGAACTTTGGAAATTTTGTACAACAGTAATTCAAACTCATCAAATCACAACCCCCATTTTTTTCTGGGAAAATTGAAACGCATTCACTGAAACTCATTACTGACAAATCTTTATTTAAAAATTAAATCACTCTCATTTAAAAAAAACCAAACAAACAACAAAACACACACACAAACTCTGAATTAAAAGGACATCTTTTAAAAGGAAAGGCTGAAGGAGTTTGGCCCGTTCAGCCTTGAGAAAACACGATCGTGAGGAGACCTCATCAATGTATCCCAATGAAGGGAGAGTGTCAAGAAGATGAAGCCAGGCTCTTCTTGGTGGTGCCAAGCAGAAAGACAAGAAGCAAGGGCAGAAACTGATGCACAGGAATATCCACCTGGAAGTGAGGAAGAACTTGTTTACTGTGAGGGTAACTCAGCATTGGAATAGACTGCAGAGGACCCCACTGTGGTCCCTTCCAACCTTGCCCATTCTGTGATTCTGTGGTCTGTGACATGTTGTGAAACTTGGACATAAAATCTCTGAATATTTCTGTCTGCATAGAATACAATACTGCAAGACACTAAGTGCAAAAATCTTTGCTAACTTGAAAGGTAAGAAATAAATTCAGATTATTCTTTTAACACAACAGAAGATAGAAGTAAATTTTTTAGTACTTTGGTCAGATTAATTATCAAAAATCTGTATAATATTCCACATGTTATTTATATGATACAACAGGTACTTAGAAGACTCAGTTTAGTATATTTTTTCCTCCTCTGCTCAGGCATAAGCACATATATTTGAAGGCACTCATACATACAGATATGCACACATTTTCAATATTCATAGCATGTTTGCTTATGACAGATGAATATGCATAATGAAATTACAGGGATGCTGGCAGAGAGATGTGTAAATGAAGTAGCTGCTCCAAGATATGGAAGGAGATAGTATGCAGAGGTATAAATACACTGAAATTGCTATGCTTTCATTGGGAACTGCTGTCTACTGAGCCTACATCACTTTTCTCTACAAAACAGAAAGCCTCAGCTCTTTAAGTTAATAAATGTACACGCAAACAACAGTTATAAGTTTCCCTTGCTAGGATATTTTGGAGAAAAGGGGAAATTCCTCAAAACCCAAACGGTAGCTTCATATAAACTCAGATTAATTTCTTGTAAAGTATTGAAACCTTAAAAAAACCCCACCAAAACATAATAAATCTAAAACATAATCAGAGGGTTGGAGCACCTCTCCTGTGAAGACAGGCTGAAAAATTTGGGGTTGCTCAGAAGAAAAGGCTCCAGGAAGACTTTACAGTAGCCTTCCATTACTTCAGAGGGGCCTACAGGAAAGTTGGAGAGGGACATTTTACAGGGGCCTGTAGTGATAGGATAAGGAGGATTGACTTTAAACTGAAAAGGGGCAGGTTTAAATTAAATATTAGGAATAAACTCTTTACTGTGAGGGTGGTGAGACACTGAAAAGGTTGCCCAGAGCAGTTGTGGCTGCCCCATCCCTGGAATGGTTCAAGGCCAGGTTGGATGGGGCTTTGAACAACTTGGTGTACTGGAAGGCGTCCCCTTCCCATAGCAGCGGGAGTTAGAACTAAAGATCTTCAAGATCCCTTCCAACCCAAACCATTGTATGATCCTATGGTAAATAAAATTCAATATATAATAGGTGGCAATTGTAACAGAAGAACAAAATAGTTTGCCTGGCAGTTCCAAAACACATTTAGTCTGGGAAAACTAATTAATGCAATTAGACAACACCTATGCTTACTTACACACTTGGCATTGATATGTTTCTTGAATATATTAGTTTCCTTAGGAAGTAAAGTGTTTTCAACTATACTTCACTCCAAAATAATTTAACTAAACTTAACATTTATACTGCCTCAAAACCTTTAATACATAAGCTGTCATGAAAATAAACTTCTAATTTACGATGCAATAATTTCACAGCATAACAATGAAAAGTGCTGACTTTCCCTACCAAAAAAAGTTGAAAGTAAGAGTAAAGCTAGTTTTGCCAAAAAATGTATTAGGTTCTATAATTACTCCTTCACGAAGTAGTAGTTTCCTTCATAGGTGTTGAGCTGATAATGAACTGATGCACCATCTTTGCCATTTTTGGGCTTGTTATGAAATTAATGCATGTGAAAACAGTCTCTACTACTTAAGCTGAAGTGTACTATTACTCAATTAAAGAAACAGTGTTTCTGAATACCAAACTTACAATCATTCACACCAAAAGGCACACAACAAACCACAACAGTCTTATTCTGGAATCTCTTCAATTTTTAAGGATAAAATTCAGAGCATCCATGGGACATACCAAAATTCCTAAATGTAGTTTCAGTCTCTGTATCTTAGGGAAGACAAGCAGAGCTACAAGTGTACAGCCGAGGGGTGGAGCAGCTGCCCTTCACAGAAATAAAGGAATTCAGAACTCTCAAAAGTGGAAGTCTGCACAGGTTACAGACAAGGTTTATAAAATCATGACAGCAGCAGGTAAGGTGAGTACAAGAGTGGTATTCCCTGTGCTCTGCACAACACCAGAGTGCAACATCAACTAGCTAAGTAATAAACCAAACAAAAATACCTCATTTAGACAGCAGGTAGTAAACTTGGGAAATCTGTCATCAGAAGGGTTCTCCAGGAAGACAGCATTATCTGCGTTATCGGCATTATCATCAAAAAGAGAAACAAGATACATTAAAGGAAACCAGTTTCCAAAGTTAGAATATAGTATAGCATCTTGCATTGCCACTGCCAGAAACAGACTGATGGGCTCAGACTGCAGGTCCGACCTCAGTAAGAAACAGCTTCTGTTTCTGTTCTTAACTTCTTTTCTTATCTTGCATTTGAAGCATACCTATAGGCACTGCAAATCTGGAGCACACAAAGATCAGTTTTTCATCCCTGACTTTTGGCCTTCTTTGTAGGGAGACTGCTCAAAAAGCCCAACAGATTAATTTGACTACAATATTTAATTGATTAGCACTATATGAAGGACTTCATTCTATTATGTAGCTAACACTGAAGAAACTGGCAGCTTATCTGCATCAGTCTTGGCTGAGCCTAAAAACACCACCACACTACTGTAGAGATGCTCTTTGTGACATCCAGACAAATGATTTTCTAACTTGAATTTAGGTGCAGCCAACTTCAATTGTCAGTGTTGTTATGTCACCTGATAGTAATCCTCCTCATTCCCCTACAAACAATTTTCACAGGGGTCATTCAACCAATTGTGTGGCAACTCTGTGCATCAGAGGCTGCAGTTTGTAAGAAACAGATCTGTTTTTACACACACTCATATCATCTGTTGCTTATGTAACCTCACACAGAGACCTATGTATCAAATCTTGATACTCAGTCTGTTTTCCAGGCTGTCTCATCTGATTACTTTATAGTCTCGGGAAAGTGTTCCATCTAGGGTTTTATCTTAGGGCATTACTGCAAAAGAAGAGAGGAAGTTTGCTTCTCTTTGAAAACTCTGCAAAGACCTTCGTCTTGAGAAAGCTCATCTAGTCACTACATTCCTAATTCCTTCAAAAAACAATCTGGGCTTATGATATCCAAAAGGCTTCTGACAGGAGGAAAAAGATAAAAGTGTCAGTTTCATTGTTGTGGGATAGACAGAATTAACTGTTGATGGGGTTGGCACAACACAGATAAAGTAAGATAGTAAAATATTTGGAAGAAATTAAAAAATTACTCCTTGTGTTCCTAAATATTAAGTGTAGAAAATGGTTTCATTAAAAACATTTGACTTCATGTTGTTTATTATTCTGGAAAAGCCAAGTACAACTCCACGGGAGCTGACTGAAAAGCTGACTAAAAAAAGTTTCAAAGACTCCTCTTGGGGGAAAAAAAAAATACAACAAAACCCAAAAAAAAATAAACAAAAAACCCCAACCAGTAATGCAAGAGAAATACAAATATTCAGAAGTGTCCTCTGCAGTGAAGAACATAATTTTTCAAGCCATTATTAGTATGCTATATAAAATCTCTGAGGCATTAGTCAGTTTTCTTCAATAGTCCCTGAGTGGAAGAAATATTTCTGCAGGTTGAAGATGACTTTCTATGTGAAAGGTTTCTGAATTTCTGCATGACAACATCAGAAAAAGAACAGAGTCAATAACAAACATGTTTATTAAAGACAGTTTTTGCTAATGTATTACTGGTTTAGTACTGCTATGTGATGGAGCCAACGAATAAGAATTCACTACCATTCAGTGGTCCATCTCTATTCTGATATAAATTTTTATTATTTCAGTTTGTGCTTATAGGATACAGTGTAATGTTAAACTGTTTTTCATCCAGAGGTAATATGATTACATGATTCTTGTTCCTATTTGTAGTTCAATTCACAAAGTGAATCCAGCTCGTAGCAATTATGTCATTATGAAGATTAATAATTTATTTTTCTCAGAAATTCAGAATTCTGAGAATGTTCAATGCACATATTACATGTCTTCCTTGGCAAATATTTCAGCCCTTGAGAATACGGTTCACTCTCCACTTGTTCCATCGAAACTATAAAGATGTTACACAGCCATTGTATTCTCCCCAAAGTTTGCATTGACAGGTTGCATACTATGTGCCCTGCATATTATGTTTATTATCCTCCTAAAAGGATATTTATGATATCATTAACTTTGAATAACATACCAAATCCATTATTCTTTTCTGATTACTGTAAAGCACACCATGTGCAACATGTACAATAAATGTAGCTATAAAATGCTTACGGTACCAGGAGTTTTACTCACATTAGCATTCAATCCATATTACCAAGAAGCAATATTATATTCCCCCACTGAGCTAACAGCTATGATAAAGGCCAGTAGGAGTGAAGCAGAGTTTAAACCTAAAGACAAAGCAAAAAAAGTTAGCAGAAAACTGATTGCCAAGCTCCCCTCAGTTCTTAATGCAAGACCAAAGAAGGTTCCAGGGATGTTTCTGCAGACACCTATTCTGGGTCAATATTGCAATTTCATAACCAATGGAAGACCATACTAGCATAAGGAAGATCCTTGCACCATATTGCAAATGCAAGACAGTGAAAAAGTAACATAAATATGTGCTCATTTTAAAAGCACTGTTTCCAAGCACTACAATGGGACACTTAGGTAAACAAGACTTCAATATTTAATTTAAACTTATTTGGTGGCAAAGGCAACCTAAGAATCCAAACCAGATCTCCAATCCCCAAATTTGCAACCTCTTTAGTTATTACAATGCATCTCTTTATGGGGCCAAGCTGTAAAATAGCTTAATGAAACAAACTGATCAGCAAAACTCAATTTCAACTTAGTCCCAAATAAAATAATGAGGAACTACACTATCATGCTCAGATTCTCCGTAACTTTTATGTTTAGACACATACCTACACAGTTCTGCTGAAGTTAAGCCAAGACTGAGCTGCAGACTTTTTTTTTTTCAAGCATCTCATTGCACAGCCACCTTTCCTATTTTTTGTCTTTCCCCATAGAGAAAGAAATTAAATACAACCAACTCAAACAGAATAAAACTGAGATCATGAAGCACTTAAAGATTGGGGGGGAAAACCCCTTTTTCTTCTTTGGTCTGCAATTCCACGTACCACTTACCTTTAATATAATGGCATGCTTTATTATATCTTGGATATTTTACTTTGTTCTAAAGAATTCATTCCCTCTATGAACAGTAATTGAACACTGTGGAGCTGTTTATAGCCCTGGGATCTGTGTGTCATCTTCTCTGCTCGCAATTTAATTCCTTTGCTGTCATTCTACGTCTCTGGTGTACCTTTCTATACTATTCTCCTATGGTCATAGTTCACCCTACATGGAGTTTGCAACTTATTATCATTACATTATTAGTCATAGAAGTGTATGATATTCTGTGTGGGGGAAATGGCTTTTCACTACACAATTCTACAAAACTAAACTAAAATAAAAACAGATAAGGAAAGAATGACCAGGTCATTATGCAATTGCTATTACAACTGAAGAAGCTGTAACACAGCCCCACACAAGCCTAAGTGCACACAAAGTATGCCTGACAAGCCTTGTCAGGAAGCCAAGCGAGGAAAGACAAGCCATAGTCAGTCACAGACAATGAAAATATTTCTTGTGATGCAGGTGTGAGTTTGCTACTCAAACAGGGTTCCTAGTTTGGAAGCAGCAACTGTGGGACTGCAAATAGCTGGTCTGTAGGCAGTGCAAACACGGAAAATGACACCACAGATTTTCAACAATCCTGCTTGGCCAAAATCAGTCCCATCCACTTTTAATCCTGGAGTACTGTTAGATGTCCCATAGCTGTACTTAACTGGATGCTTACCAACCCCTGGACATGGGGTGCACATCTACTTTTTCAGCCAATGTTCAAAGTTCAGCAGCTATTGTGCCTGCAACACAAACCCCAGGGCACTTCCAGCAACTACTTCCGACTTGAATTTCCAGTAACAACCAGATTTCCAAATCAGGTTCACTTTTTGGTGTTATTGCTTAATGGTAATACTTCTATAATCAAGGTTCTCTTCCTATGCCCTCTTTACCACCTATGTCTTCTGGATTGATTCACCTTTTGGCCAGTTATCTATTTGTGAGCAAATTAGCCACAGCAAGTGTGATAAAATATTTCTTGACAAAGAGACAGGACATCACATTTCCTTACTAATACTAATTAATTCCCAAATCCTATTGAAAAGGGCTGATGACAGTTAAGACTTCTGGAAAAAAAGAAATCAGTAATGAGAGATGAACATCTCTACTATTTCTTCAAAAGAAAGTAATTAAGAATACCCTTTTTTGCCTTCAATCACTTATGTGTGTAAAAATTATTAAACACATATTTTGTAACCAGCAGTTGACAAATAGAATGGCAAATCTCAGGTGAAGATAGACACTTACATATTCTTCTAAATCCAGAAGTATCCAGAACCTTATTTCCCTGCATTGTCTCCGCTGAATACCAATGGTGTTTGATGTATGGATTTTGGTCCTCTTATTTATTTTTTAATCATTCAATTAAAGGAGCATGTACCTTTTTATTTTAAAAGGAGAGTACTCATTTGAACTAGCAGTAAGGCTTCATCAGAAACCTAGTTCTACACAGAGTAAATCTGTCAAAATCTCATTAATTCACTGGGAGGCTGGTCTACAAGGAATGCAGAATGATCTTTTTAAAAGAGATTATTGTTCCTAATCATTTAAATATGCACATTTCATTTTAAAGTGTTACATTTTGTCTTCAAAGAAAAGGAAAGTAACAAAAATATCTAGTTTCATACACCTGATTAATTTTTTAAATATTTTAAAAAGCCAGTTATTATACTTGTGAAACTAAAACATACACATTTATAAACTTATAGTTCAAGAAATCAATTACTAGGTCAGTAATCACACGCATGAGCAGATACTAAATGAATCATATTTCTACTTGAAAATACTGTTTATGAAAATAATTTTTAAAGGCTGTTCTTAATACAGCAGGTTTTCATGTCTCAGTAATTTAATTTTATCTGTTAGAACCATGCAAGTTCCCAAGGATTAAGTTCTTTCCTTCAGCATAAAATGAAATGTATTTTACTGAATGCCTGAAGCCTTTCTATATTTATGTTATTCAGAGGAGTTACTACTCAGTAGTCAGTGGTATACACCATCGCATATGTGAGTGAAAAGTGGGCTCTGAGAAGAGGCACAGTCCATGAATTTGGATAAGAAAAGGCAGAATGTCTGAAAAAAAAAAACTTACATTCTTTTGAGAAGCAAATGTTTTCAATATCACAAATGTATTCCTCTAGATGATCAAATGACCTCACAGCCTGCTGCTGTAGCACAGGAAACAGCCTTCCGGCTCTCAGTTCCTATGCTCAACATTGGAATAATCTCCATGAAAAAGGCACTTAGAGACATTAAACTTGATCAACTTTGTGTGTTACTCCATAGGACAGCAAAAGCACTTTTTCTTCCAGGTATTACCCTTCCCAGGCTTCAAATAATTGAAAAACTACATCCTGCCAAAACACATACAAACTACTTCTCAGTAGTTTTTAAAAACAAACTGTAAACGGGTGGCAGACAGTCTTAACTTTGTGATATCTATGTACAAGTACTGCACGCCAGTAGATACTGATTCCACAAAGGTACATATAGATAATTCCTGGAGATTGCAACACTAAAACTTGCTGTTCCCCAAAACCAACTTCCTATTAAAAGATTTTTTTATCTCCAATTAGATTTACTTTTTCATCTTGTCTTCTATTCTAACTCAGGGATTTTGCTGATGCAAACAGGAGCCATAATTTGACTGCACTGCCCATATACCACTCAACCATAAAGTAAACATAAGTCTCTCCCTGATGCCTTCTCTTTACCTGTCTTCTCTTTATGTTTACTTGCTACTGTTTTGGCAAATGGATTCTTCTGTATTTGCAGTTTTCTAAGCAAGTGAAGGATATTTTGATCAAAATATGAATTGCCCGGTGACCAAGAGACAAAGCAAATTATATTTAAGAATGGTATTTATTCATCCCTCCCCACATGTAATTGCATCATGTTTCCATGGGTGACATTTCCCAACCTAAAAGCCCAGTATTGTTACTGTTACTACTCAGACAAGGGAACCACGGGAAAGTCACACTAGGCCACTAGTAAATTGAAAATAAATACCTAAATAAACTTATTTTCCACTGGAAACATTGCAAGCCTCTGCAAGTTAAGTCTGATATGGGAGCACCTGGGAATACATGGCTCAGAAGGAGAATGACCATGCTGGGCCCACTCCTTCCTGTGCAAGGCCCCTGAGCAATAGACTGAACTGAGTGACCACATGGTTGCAGTCTGACTGATCCACTCCAGAAGTAAGACACGGGATAGCGCCAATAAAAACCTCTGGATGTGTCCTGTGTGATGTTGAACTTTAAAAGGGAGAGTATCCAGCACAAAGTCACCAATTCAGATGTTGCTTTGTCTAACTAAGTCTTGAAAATCATTCCTGGAAAGGGATTTTATAACCTTCAAGCAACCTACTCTCATGCTGCCCTATCCCATCCTCCAGAGGAAATCTTCAGTTGGATACAAAGGTTGTCAAAAGCCAATAATGTGAATTTGTATTGCTCTCACATACCTTCTAATATCACACCTCTTCTGGTCAGGAACACAAACAGCGTAACAATGGGAAAACTCTACTTCTACTATATTGATAAGATTTGTTATACTCATCAGGGGTGTCATACAAAACATAAACCAGGTTAAATATAAATACTATAGTACTGACATCTCAGGAGAGCATAGAGAGGAAAAGCTGTCAGGGACTGTTGTTCCCACAGTAAGCTAACAGACACCATGGGATAAAACGCAAATGAATTCAATGAAACCACAATCATCCTCCATCACTGAGGCCAATGGCAGGGAACAGCTCAGGTCCAGCCCGATGATCTATTTTACCACCCAGGAAGAAGAGGCAAACACACCTCTTGTACACCGGGAACGGCCTCCATCCCACTGGTTTTGTATTTGTCCTAATAAGGGAAATCAAACAATTAAAACTGAAGATAAAAGAAGAGGAAAAGACAAATCATCTTCTGCCTTCGAAAGAGTCAACAGCTCCTCCCAATTTTGTATTACCGGCAAACTTATTCAGTATCCCTTCAAGTCCTGCAGCCAAGTAATTTATGAAGATGTTGAAGAGCACAGGGCCCAAGATGAAGCCCTACAGAACCCCACTAGTGACAGGTCACCAGTCTGATGTCACCCCATTCACTGTTACCCTCTGTGCTCAACCCGTGAGCCAATTGCTCACCCACTGTATGATGTGTTTATCCAGCTGTGTGCTGGACATCTTGTCCAGAAGGATTCTGAGAAAGACAGTATCGAAAGCTTTACTGAAATCCAAAAAGATGACAACAACTGGCTTCCTTGATCAAGTAGGTGGGTTTCCTTGTCACAGAAGGAAATCAGGTTCAATAAGCAGGACTTCCACTCATAAAGCCTTGCTGGCTGTGACCAATGACTGCATTGTCCATAAGTGTGTTTCAATACTTCCCTGAATAATCTTCATAATTTTAACAATCACTGAAGTGCTACTGACAGGACTGTACTTTCTAGGGTCATCCTTCTTGCTCTTCCTGAAAACTGGGACCAGATTCTAGTCACAATTGGCCAACTTCCAGTCAACTGGGACCTCTCTAGATTCCCAAGATCATGCAAAAATCCTCACGATGACAGCTCTTTTGAGTATCCTTGGATGAATCCCATCTATTACCTTTCAGGTGGAAATTGCCCAGTGTTTAAACTGTCTAGAGGAAAGATTTTTAGAAAATATGCCAGGTGTTATAAGAACTTCACCTGTATTTCCAAGGTACTTCAAATTGTTTTCTTACTTTCATAAGCAAATTTAAGTTCCAAAACATTTGAGATAAACACAGAAATCTGACTTTCAAAAAATTGCCATGTCTCTCCTTGAAAATGATCTAGGGTTTTCTAAAGCAGATCTTACATCTGATTTCATTGATGCAGATGTTTCAAAAGGATGTTTGAGGCAAGAGAAGATTTTATGAAGACACTTAGATACACTGAACTCACTTGGAATGAGTTCCGTGGTTGCCTCAAGCTCCTCACGGTCATAAAGACACAAATTAGTTGATGCCAAGTATCAAAATGTAGCATCAACATGCACTAGGTAAAATATCTTACTGATCTCAGGTTTTGTAATGTAGGAACATTAGTTCCTGATGCTGTATCTCAGCATCACAAGTAGTATAGAGCTGTAAGATAAAATCAGACAAACCTTCATAAGAAGGAAGTAGCATTTAACTGACTTAAAAGAATATAATCTTTCTGAGAAATTGACGCAAAAAGGTGTTGCCATTCAACTAAAAGAAGTCAGGCTTCACTTCAGAAATTTCACAGTCTGTTTTTAGTAATTTCAGCAACACAGAAACCTAGCTCAGAAAATTCAGATGTTCATACAAAAATTTGCCACCTCCAAAAATAGTCAGAAACAATGCTAATATACTGTGTATTTAAGTGTGAGAACCTGAATTAATATGCGACCATCTACACTATCATCCATACCCTGAAAGTTAATGAAATATTCTAGAAGATGCAAGAAAAATTAAGATGATATAATACATACAGACCACTGCCTACTAAAAATGCTGCAGATGAGATCACTGGATAGAGTTTCATTGATTTTAGAATAATTTATAGTTAACTATGTCTATGAATTCCCATTGTCTTTTCAAAATATAAGGTACAAGTTCCAAGATTTTAGTAAGAAATTATCTTTTCCACTAGTGACAGCAAATTAATTTAAAACTCCTCTTGCAGTACACAAGAAATCATAGCATCATTTTTTAAAAATTCTCTTTGATTACCAAATGCAACTCTCAGAGTTTAGGACTACTTCCATATATTAAAACCTACCAGATCATGTTCCTTACTTCAGACAAGACTGATAAAACAGCACTGAATCTTTCTGAACACATTCTCTCATTGAAAAATACAGCTTACCATTATCCTTATCCACATTCCTCCATCTATTGATTGTAAGATCTCAAAGGCCAAGTGAAGTCTGAGGGTGTTGTCTTCATAATTTTACTCAACAAACACCAAATAGAAAACCATCCAGCAACTATTTCTACAGAGATACAGTTTTCCACACCTCACTTTTTTTATGTTTTGATTTGCTCATCTAAGATATATTACAGATTAAAAGAATCATGCATCAGCATTGAAGTGCACAACATAGTGCCACAGAAGATCACCTAACGTGTTGCAGAGCACCTACCACATGTTTTTCATCCCATTAAATAATCTTTGTTAGTTCTGTTTCTAATGCTGTTAAGTAGTTTCTGTATCTAAACACAAAATGATAAGGCAATATTGTGTGGAACAAAGAACATTAATAGTCTGCAATAATATCTTCCATATTTTTTTCATTTTAATTGATCAGTAAGAGCAGAACTTAAATTCCAACACAATTCAAAAGCTCCAGGACTTTTGCCCCCAAACTAAAAGTACCTGTAACAAAAGGAACTTGCTGTCCTACTCTAGCGGTCACTTAACTAACGAGTTATTAAGCAACAAATAAATATGTAAAGTGAAGGAAAGATTTTTTCTCCCCAAAAGGCATACATTCTCTTCTTCAGTGTCAAAACAATTTGTGAGGGAGCTACTTGTGAATTACATTTCTGCTACCAAAATAAGAGTTCACAGCATATATAGCAGACATTTAAAAACTTAAATAACCCTTTGTTAAAAATAGTATTTTTTTTTACCAGTGTCTGGCACAATGGATTAAATAAATTAAAAAATATAATCTAAAATGAATGAAATCTCTGCCTAAGTACAACTTAGTAAAATCTCTACACAGAAATGCAATTTATGATCAGATCCAAATATGACATATGGACCACATGGACCCCTTTTTTTTTTTTCCTTTTTCTTGACTGTTAGTAAGCTTTAGCTCTAATAGACTTCTTTTATGGCTCTATTCATAACTCCTCTGTAAAAAACATGCTCCAGCTGGGCATGTGCAGGCCAAAGATAACCTCCACCACAGTGACCATGAGATGGCAGTGCTCATGATCTTGAGAGGAGGGAAGAAAGCAAAAAGCAGTCTGGTAACACTGGTTTCAGGTAAGACTTTGGCCTGTTCAGGAATCAGCTTGGAAGAATTCCACAGAATACAGTCCTGGCAAGGGAAGCGCAGAACAGCTGACTGATTTTTCAAGGCTCACATCCTCCAAGCTCAAGAGCAGTTGATCTTGACAAGCAAGAAGTCAAAGGTGGCAAGACGCCTGCACGGGTAAATAAGGTGCTCCTGACTGGACTGAGAGACAAAAAGGAAGTATCCAGGAGGTAGAATCAGGTGATCTAGGAGGAATAGAGAGATGCTGTTCAAGGTGCAGAGATGGGGTTAGGAAAGCCAAAGCCCATCTGAAGCCAAATTTGGTGAGAGGTGTGAAGAGCAAAAACAAAAGGCTTCTACAGGGCATCTGATACTAAGAGATTCTGAGCGACCTGGGACTGTTCAGCCCTGAAAGAAAAGACTCACGGGAACCTTCTCAGCATATATATATACTGATGGGGGCAGCAAAGAAGATTAACTCAGACAGATTCAGAACAGACAAGAGTCAATAAGAACAAATCGAGATAGAGTAAACTGCATTTAAACATCAAAGAAATTACTTTATTGACATTGTGGCTGAACATTAGAACAGATTGCCATGGGAGGCTGTGGAGTCTCCACCCTGGTAGATCCTCAAAACTCAACCAGACGCAGTCCTGAACAACCCACTGTAATTGATTCTTTTCTGAGCAGAGGGGTTTGACTGGATAACCTCCAGAGATCCCCCTCCAAACTGAAAAGTTCTGTGATCCTTTTCATTATGTAGGTGTTTATTCTCTGTTATGACTTAATTATGCTTAAGCTAAAAGCAGTAGTTCCTTGGAATCAGGAAGAATGATTTTTGCTATAGTACCTACAGTATTTTAAGGTGGGACATATACTTCCTATACTCTATGAATATTTAACTCATCTTTTATATAAATTATTAAAGATTTTTTTTATGAGACTTTCAATCTAAGCCTTTCTGAAAAAATTGTGATGCCAGAAAAGAACTCTACAGTTACTGCTTTTGAAATCCTCTTTTATATTGATCTTAAAAGATGTTGGAGTGTTGTATCTGCAGGCAGAGTTTGCTCTTTTGCATATAACCATTTTTAAGTACAAATCCACTGGAAGAAAACAAGGACATGGACGTATTAACCAATTAAGTGAATAAATGTCCAGTTAATAATTTCTTATCAGCCACCATCATTCTAGGTAATTCCTTTTTTATAGCTATCAATTTTTTTTTGATGTCGAACAGCATTTACCTTGTTCGCCATTAGTGATCTGTAATTTGAGCTGCACAGAACAAGCCCTCCCCAAACAATTATCACAGATTTGGTTGCAATTCAAGAATATATATGTTCTCAGAATGCAATCAAATAACAGCAAACATGTCTTAAGTGAAAAAAATCCAGTAAATTACAGGAGGCTTCCCATTTTAATAGACAAGGCCCTAATACCAACCTATGACAGGCTGAAACGATCTGAGTCAGATCAGTGCTTAAAAGTGATGACAAATTTTAAAAAAAGTCTGCAACTTTTCCCAAAGCATATTCATTCTAACAAATGAGCCAGGCCTGGGAGATGGACAGGAATCACCCATACTAATTAAAGCTTAACATACTCCCTGTTACAGTTTTGACTGTGCTACCTAGCATTCCCCAGCAAATGCCCCAGAACACCTTAGGAGACAGGGGTGACCACAGATTTTGCCTACCACGTGATACACATGAAGCAGAAAACAGAGCAGCCACTTTTAAGTGAACTGTCACTTGTCCTTGGTTAGCATCCTCACAAAATTCACTTTGCATCCCTTCCTCCCTGCTCAATACTTAGCTTCACTTTCACCTCATAACCATAGAAAATTCAGGCGCACACACACACACAGTTGCATCAGCTCCAAGCATGAGACAGGAAATATTGACTGTAATAGTTGTCATTTTTAATACAAACTGTAAGTTAAAAGTGTGCACTAACAATTTAATAAATTGCAGAGTTAATGAACATTTTTACCGATTTTTTTATGAAGTAACGGTTATTTAAAAAAAAAAAACCAAAAAACAGAAAAATCAAAACAAAAACAAATGAACAAAAAAACCAAACCAAAACAAAACAAAAAACACATACAAAAAAAACCAAACAAACACAAAACTCACCAGAAAACAACCATCTATGAAATATTAGTAACACTGCCCTTCTGTGAGGCAGTAGTGATAATAAATTGGAATTATAATCTCTAATATGGTGTATAGTTCAATAAATATTTATATGTTTTCATTTACACTAAATGTTAACAAAATTATGCTTATTTATAAAAAGGCCTTGTTAGAAAACAATCACATCAGAGAATATAAAATCTTACT
The DNA here is from genome assembly GCA_013396775.1 of Cephalopterus ornatus. Classification (NCBI taxonomy): domain Eukaryota; kingdom Metazoa; phylum Chordata; class Aves; order Passeriformes; family Cotingidae; genus Cephalopterus; species Cephalopterus ornatus. Next base: position 69,063 of record VZRE01004655.1, read on the forward strand.
TCAACATATTATGAAAGTATATCATGCTTAAAGATTATAAAATGAACATAATGCTTTTACCAAACAATTTTGAAGTCTCAGCATGACAATTTACCCTGAAGAAAAATAGCAGGACCCACAGTTAAAAAAAATCCCAAACACAACAAACACATAATGCTAGTCAAAACAGAATCCACTTGCATTTTTCATGTTTGAGAGAGTTTTCTTCAAAACCACAGTCCCTGTTAATTTATATATGCCAGATGTTCCAAAGTCACTATAGATCTGGACTGCTACACATTTCGCATAATTAGAAAATGCTTTTCTCAAAACTGAACTAGGAATCGTGATAGAAGAATGCATTGGCATATATTGGCTTCATTTGCAATTAATGTTTTATTGAGGAAAGCTCCAACTCCTATGTTCCAATTCATTTTAAAAGGTGTTTGTAAGTAAGGATTACTTTTAAGTTCTCAAATAAAGCGAGATGGGCATATTTTGACAAGAAAGGAATTCAGCTTGCCAAATAGCTCTGCAAAAGTTCATCTGCAGTGCCCCTTTCCAAATTAAGGCCTAGGTACTGCCATCCTTCAGTCTGACTGTGGACATTTTCAGGTAGTCCTTACAAAATACTTACTAATATCTCTTAATTAAGCCCATATATTTCTTTAAGAGTTGTTTAGTTCAAAGGAATGAAAAATTCCACTCCTGTACCCTGAACAACACAATGAACAATACAAATTCCCCTATCAGTCTTAGGGTTCCAAAACAGTCTCTTCATATAATAAAAAAAAAAAAAACAAACCAACAGTGGAACTTCCATTCCGAAGCAAAACACAGAAGTCTTCCTTGTCTACATACCAGCTGAGCAAGATAGCACAGCATATGGCACAGGCATTATCATTTCAAGATTAAACGAACAGATGGTGCCTGCTGAAAAACAATTAATACAGTGAAGCATCCATTAAAACAATATATATTCAATCTTTTTAATTTAATGTAATGCCATTCATAATTAGCACCACATGTTTACATATATTACAGATGGCTGGAAAGAGTCACCATTCTAGCATATGATTCTCCCATCCGTATTTTATACCACCTAACTATAGGCTGTTATCTAATTCTACAGAACTCCTCCCTTTGCTTTCATCATCTGCCTTAATTATCAGCTCTGAAGAGAATGGCACTTCAAAAAGCTCTTTGAATATCTTAAATCTACACTGTAAGTCTAGAGGATGGAAAAGCCTTATCATGTTGCTGCAGGGATTATGAAACCCATAAATATGTTCTTTTTGTTCCTAGTACATGCCTCAGAAAATACTTTGCAAGCACATTCATAAGGACTTCTCAGAGTATCCTACAAATACATTTAGTCTATATAATCTTGAAAAGAGTTTGTTACCCAAAGAAGTAGTCAAGAAACAAGCCACACTCAGAGTGGTTTTATTGTGAGTGGCTGCCTAAAGTACCAGAACAATATGAACACCTCAAGACAGAACACTCCCTGTTAGCACATTACACCTGTCTTGGGAAGCTGGTCAGGCTGGCCCAAGGGACCTGAAGAATGATCCAACAAAGTCAGAGTTGATCACCTTGGAGCCATGCTTTCAAGGCTCTGCTCCCAGTCCATCCTGGACCCAGCTTAAGTTTTGCTCCATCATCCACCCTCACTTCACTGCATCACTAGCAACTATCTTCTCACAAGAAGGCCTGAATCCCTAACATGCAAGAAAAACAGATATACAACCTACAGATAAAAAACATATCCCTTCCATATTCAGACCTTATCCATTTGTCTTGCCTAAGGCTTTTCCTTCGTTAGCTGGAATGAGCAACAGCTGACACTAAATTAGCATCTCACTCTGTCAGCAGCTATATTTCTTCACAGAGACGCCATCAGAGAAGTGGGCAGGTGCCTGAGCACCACTACCTCTGTCCTAGGAGGAAGCAACAGATTTTAATCAGTGATGAGCGCAGCCCCAGGATATGTTGTGCCAAAAAGGTTGATGTTTGGCTTCCCTGTTTGCTGACTGTGATGCACCGTTGCCCAGAGCACATATTCTGTCTGTTCAGCAAGTAGAAGCTCACTTGCTCCAGTTCCCCAGCAAAGTATTTTGCAAGGTGAAGACTGCAGTCAGCTCTCATTCAGAGCTGGAGTGACCCTGCAGAAGTCTGTGGTCTGTGCATTCCTTATCTACTCTGCTGGCTGCTGCCTCGAGTGGCTTCAGTCCAAAAAGTATGACTAGACTCATGAATTAAATGTGCCAGGACTGTTCTCTGTCATGCTGGCAGCCCGTGTCCTTATAGTTAAGCTCAACCTCTCTATGCCAGTCACAGAAGCCTCACACAAACTCTGGCTCTTTCTAACCCATGATTCTGCCTGAGAAGGCTTTGAATCAGTACTAGTTGTTTTGGGTCAAACAATGCTAGACTCCATGGTGACAACATTCCAGTGCAGACTATCAAGGTGCAATGCCCTGGAATAGTTATCACTGTAGCAAGGTGCTGTACCTTTGTACACAGGCAAGGAGAAAGGTGTGTATGACTCGGCAAGATATCAAGACAATTCTTCTGCACTCACTATTACACTAAACAAAGCAAAAATCTAAATGGACATCATCTGAAAGAGTTGCTAACTTACAGTTTTAACCTTGACTGTCATTCTGTTTGGTGCTTTTTTTTATGGCACCTTTATTACTGAGCCAATGTTAAAAATAAAAGTAAATATGTAAAAAGGCAGCACTTTTCAAGGCCACATATAAGGCTTGAAAGACATGGGGCTTTGAAAAGGAGGATACTCTACATCCAGGTATAGCGGCATCACCAGCGGAAACAACTTTGCTCTTTGGCCCCAAACCACTGCACTGAGAGGTCACAAGCTGTAGAAAGACAAAATGACACCCTCACTGTCTGAGACCCATCAACCTTCAGTCTCCTGCATCTAGACAACATCCAGATTTCAAAATGCTGCAGTTTTCCATTACAGCCCAGGAAAAAGGCTTTTGTCTTTCCTTTAAAAGGTCACAGGGCCTGCACTAACTGATGGTACAGAGTCTCTGCACTTCCAAGGGTTTGGATTCGTCTTGGCCTGAGCTTATATAAGCTTGTTTTAGCTGTGCTTACTGTCAATCTAGCATTCAGATGATTACTGCCTCACTTGTCCAGATTCACTTGGAACGGTTGCTTACAGCCAGGATCTACCAAACTCACGGAGCCAGCACTGCCAGAGGCCAATCCCTGAGCAGCGTAAGGGGTGACCACATTCATGAGACCATTCCCAAGTGAGTTTACCAGCCTGTTTGCATGGACAATTCAGGCGGGGATAATGTTATAAATATAGACACAGAAATGGTGTAATGATTTTGAATTCTCTCCATTGCTGTGGAACAAACAAAACTAGGGAACAATTCATAATAAGGAATAATTTATGCATGTTTTATCTAGAAATAAATAAAAAAGTTGTAGTCATTATTACAGAGTATTTTTTAAAGATGAGTATCATAGAGACTAGTCATTTTAAAAAACCCAAACCCTAGCATAAAAGAAAATATACACCTATTGACAGTCTTACATAGTGACCCATTCTACAGATTGAAACATTCCATGAAAACAACTTTGGCCATACCTTCATCAACACCCAAGCAGACATGACTCTTCATCCTTTCTAAAACCATCAGTATACCACACCAAAGTGCCATCTGACACAGACAAGGCATTCGAGTGTCTTCATGAAAACAACGAAACTGCTCACATTGGTGTTGGAATGTAAGGAGCAGGTGACAAATAATTCAATAAATGTGTTTTTCTTGACGTTTTGTATTTCGTATTTTTTCAGTTTTGAAATTAACTCAGAAGAACCCTTTATGCCTAATCCTGCTATATATAGAAATTAAATCACTGGGCTGCAGTGACAGCAAAGCCCACTTAAGGCTTTGCAGGATAAATTATTACTGCAAACTTGCTCAAAAAGCAAACTCTGCTGAGTATCATCATAAAAATCAGGAAAGAGTTAAACTGCACGTGCCAGTCAAGTAGGATTTGTTTGATTTTAACAACTGCTCTGTTGGAATATATCCCAAGGAGTCATTTTAATTTCTTATTTATGAAGAATAACACAAGTGCTTAACTGACAAAAGACTTCCAGAATACATATTTTCAGCATTCAAGGCCTGATTTTGAATCTAAGCCCTTTGAAAACAGGTATTTCGTACTCTAGCCAAAAGTAGTGCCTTGGAATGAGCAGCAGTCAATGCTTGTGTTCTCAGTGAAACAGGAGAGAGATACTTGAGGTAGCTTGGCTGTGAGAAGCAGCATAATATTAGAGTGACTCCAGAAGGGCTGGAGTACTGCACTTCTCCGTGAGGACAACTGGTTAAAGGACACTAATCTACCTGTATTGCTTTGGAGGGCTAAAATACCAGATTCAGATAGGCCAGGTATCTCTTCAGCAAATTGCCTTTCCTTCCATCAAAAATTCTTCAGAAGTGGAGTTCAGACTGGCTTTGCTGAGCTACACCAAGATGCTGGAAACTGCTGGTGCTTTAACATTCAGAAACAAATGTTCAACCTTCAAAATTTCTTTTCCTACCTTCCATTACTCTGAGTCTTTTGTTGCTAAAAGAAACACAAGAAAGCCTTTGATCGGCAGGATATTGAACACACAGTTCTGAATTGGTGGAAATAAAAATCTGCACCTTAAATACATTGATGTGCAAAATATGCTCACACAGATTAAAAATTATTTAGATAAAACAATTCTTTGCACACATCTTTCTACTTAACAACTGATAGCTCTATCTCTCCCCAGTCATTTATCTACTTTTCCCTAACATTTTTCTTTCTTTCCACCATGCTCATATTCATCTTTTTTTTCAGAAATACAGATGAAAATTCAAATAACTACTTTACTCAAAATCAGTGACAACAATCTTATCCACTGAATTACTGACTTCTCACTTACTGACAAGATTTTCTCTATTCTTCTTCTGCTTGCAGAGTGTGTGTGAATAATCACTTTGCAGTGCAGTGATTTTTAATCATTTGTTAAAAATAATTCAAACTAGAGAAAATCTTTTCACTTAGTACAGTTGTTTCAAATCAGGTGTACCCAAATATAGTCAAGCTACTTAATTAGGACTAAACTATTGTACAATATTCTAGATGGAAAGAAACACGTCCTGAAGTCACTAATTTCTTTATTGTGTCCCAACCATGTCATAAAAACTACACACATTTTGTACTTGCTTAGAACTGCCATACTGAATAAGGCCTTCATCCAGTCATTACAAAATTATGCATGTGATGCAGCCATTGTCTTTGTTTTCAATTTTATATATTATCCTGTTTATTTTTGAGAATTCTAGGGAATCAGAAGTATTCACCATTCTATTGATTTAGTGTGAGATATAATTTGAAACTTTCCCATATTTAAGTTCCCATTTAGACTTTCTTTTAAAATGCGTATTACTCTTCTTATGTATCTTCTTCAACATCCTTTATGTATATTAGTAAGGGTTCTGTGCTATGCAGGGGAAGAAAAATTCTTAGTTTAGAAAGGAAAAGTACAGCATAACAACTTAGCACTCTTTTTCTGGGTAACATTCTTCTTATTCTCTTTATATATTTATTGATACTATTACTCTCTGTATACTCTCTCCCTTATTAGCCATGGTTTTGGTTTAGGTAATAAAATACTGAGTTAAACATACCCCATTAAGTACTCCCAGCCTTACTCTGCAGACAAGAATAGTTGAAGGAACAGAACACTGCTGTAGTTCATTCAGTTTATTACGTTTAGAAATTCTAGACAATTAACAGACTAATCTTCTTTTCTCTCTGCATATTTGGCTGTTTTCAGAAGAGAAATGCAAATAAAAATAAAATTTACATATTGAATTAGGCTTTTTTGGTTTTTTTTAGGATTGCTTGAAAAGATTGGACATAGATTCCAGAGTCTTGACTTCAGGCATATGAAATTTTCACCTGAGATAAAAGTGGTGGGAGAAAATACCAAACAGACTTTCTTAGTGAGAACATATTTTACATTACACTCTAATTACTTCCGGCAGTATTATTCAATAACTGACACAAAAATTTCTAAATTTCTAATCTTGTTCTTTCAAAGTCATGCTGAAATTACATTTTAAAGACTGACAGATGATCCTCAGAGACTCGGATTCAAATTCCAAGAACAGATAAACAATGTATTTTCCTTGTGGTCATGTTCAGTGTCACTTTGAGGCTGCTCTCTCAGCTACTTCAATACTGCATACACTCACAACTGTTCCACATGACACTGAAAGTTAAAAGGCAACATACAGGTTTGCCCACCTCCACAATCTTTAACACAAAGATTTTCCCATGTTGAAAAGGAAAAAAAAAGAATAGTAAAAGTGGTTTGCTTATTCTGGTTTTTTTTTTAAAAAAACCAACCTGTATACATGAAACTCCACAGAATAGCTGTATTAGAAAGGTTAGTGGAATTTCACCCTAAGCCTGATAGTTCAGGCTGCAGGCCTAAAGTAGCTAAATAGCAGGTATGCTCCTTCAGACACCACGTGCCTGTGTGATTAGATGCTCTTTAAAAATAATGGAGCCTTGCACACTCATATTTTTTTGAAGTTTCCTTACCTGTTGTAAGTTGTGAAATAAAATATAAAGAACCACCATCCTGTCAAACACTTTCCATCAGCCTTCCTCTTCAAGAGTAAGATTTTATAGAAGGCCCCACTGATATGAAAAAGTTGAAAACATACAAAACTAGCATGCAAGTTTCTGTCTTCTCCTCTTCCATATAACCCACAATAATTACACAGTATGACTATTGCAGCCCTCTTTCTTTTTGAGGTTCTTGGCACCCAAATTCCTTCCCCCAAACATGTTGGAAACATTCTTAATAAAGGTTTTTGTTTTCCTTTTCTTCTAACTTCCAAGTAACATTAAACTTTTCCAAAATCCTTTTTCATTGGAAAAGTATAAACTCTTTGTCCTTATTCTTTAGAGATCAATTTTCTTTCCTCCACAAACTTAGTCACTCAGACTTCTGTGCAGACTCTCTCTGGTCTGCTCTAGCAATAAGAACCTTGCTTGTGTCCAACAGCACGAAACGGTCTCATGTATTTTCTGAACCAATTCCCAAGAAGGTCTGAGCAAAGGTGTTCTTCTCTGTCGATGACCAAGAATATTTGACTAGTTTCACATTACTGAATCCTCCCTGTGGTCATTAAATCAAGCATGAGACTCAGAGGTAATCTAAAACACTGTCATCACCACAGGAATTGAAAAACAGCACTGCCATCAGGCTGAGTGATTCTAATGACACATGGAAGAAAAACCATCACTTTGTTTAGAAGAAAAAGACAAAAAGCATGCAGCAGTGTGACGAGCCACACCTTAGGCCTCTACTTAAATGACAATGGCCTTTAGTAAGCAGAAGGCTTATCCCTTATCATGGGAAGTAGCAAGTACAGTCAAACATTGCTCTGGCTCTGCTCTTGGTCATACTGAGATGTACCATCAGGAGATTTACTGTCGGAGTGGTCAAGCCCTGGAAAATGTTAAGAAGCTGTGGAGCATCCAGCCTTGCAGATATGCAAGACCTGACTGGACATGGCTCTGAGCAACATTCTCCAGGTGAGTCTGCTCTAAACACTAGAGAACCTCCAGAAGTGCCTGTCCGCCCCGGTGGTTCTGTGACTCTAAGAACTGACACAGCCTGCCTGAAAGACCTCACTGGAATGTCTCTCCACTGGATTCAACGGTCTTCAGTTCAAATGTCTACAATGAGCTACTGAAACATCTCTTTTTATTTTCTACAATGCTTCTAAATCCTTAGACTTTACACCATCCTTTTCTCCTTTGCCTTGTTAAAATGTTTCCTTCACAAGCCACTAAGATTAAAAAATAACTACCTCCAAGACTGTGTTACAAGCAATTTTCCTTTCCATACTATAATCTAAATTCTAATCTGTGAATGTATCACTTGGTAGTGCATATCAGATGTTTATGTGTTTTGCATATTAAGAAACAGTATGTAAAAAATTTAAAAGGTAGCAACACAAAATTTAAACAAGAATAGTGCTGAACAAGCAGCACAAACAGGCTGCTATATAATTTGAGTAATACAAGCAAATAAACTGCTAGGAATAAACACTCATTATGTATCTGAATGCAGAGTTTCTTTTAATCAGAAGTCACTCAAACTTTAGCATGGAGTTTCCAGAAATCTGACCTACTCTCATTTTTAGAACAATTTATTTGTGTAACGTGCATGCATTTCAGTAACTCTTAGTTTAAATTTCCTAATGCAATCTAAAATAGCTGCAGACTGACTTAAAAGCTCAGAAAAAACTGCAGACTAATGTGAGAATTTATTTCTCAGCTTTAACTATTTAAGATTATATTCTGCAGTCACATATAGGTGATGATTTATCTTACAAAATGTCAAAAAGTCAATAACTTAAGAACTAAAACAGAGCACTATTGTGAAATATTTGCTTAGAAGTAATGAAGATGTTGAATTTTGTGTTTGAATGACAGACTGGTCACATGACAAATGCAAATTAGCAAGTTTCTTCCACACGCATATATTTTCATCATTTAACAAATAAAATGGAGAGTACCTGCTCTTTCCCCAACGCTGAAGAGTTCCCCAACCCTTTCATGGTTGCATTTTATTTCTTGCTGAATTTTAGACATGTTAAACTGGCATTGTAAAATGTAAAGCAAATAAAATTCAAGCACATCAGTTGCTTGATGACATATTGAGCATATTAGTTCCATATAATCTTGCAAAAAAATCCCAAACAATTATACTTAGAGAATCTGATTACATACAACGCATAATGATATATTAATGGTTTTATATAGACCTCTGGAGATTTCACAGAGTATACATTAATGAATTCTTCCTGACAGTTACTAAACAAAAATATATTGAAAGGTTTAATGCCCCACTGGATCTGGCACACAGAGTAGCCAAGTTTTCTGTCTGAAACCTCCATGTCTAGCCAGATGGCCTTTTCACAAAGGTAGAAACCATTTTGAGAATATCTGTATAAACCTATGCTTTCTGAAAATCAATGGCTCTATAGCTATTGGAGTCAATAGGAAGATCTATACTGATGTGACACTGGCTTTAGACAAAATCTGCAATGCCAAGTGTATTAAGCATCAGGAGTTTCAAATATTTAATCCTAATGTTAAATATAATGACTTGTGAAAACCAGAACATTTGGTGTTCCACCTTTCTTTTTGCTTTATAGCTTATGTTGTAGTAAGAGAACCACTGGTCAATAGGAAGCAGACAAAATAATAAGCATATATTGCAAGTGAAAAAAAAAATTAAGAAGAAAATGCTAACTTTTGTAACAGTCATTCTTTTAAGTTGCCAGGTAGAAATGTAAAACTTTTAAAATATTTAATCTAAATATACAAAAGCCAGAGCAGAATGTGCACTAATGCTATGTTTTAATGGACTTAAAATTAATTTAAAAGTAACATTTTCTTTTAAAACAGAGTGAAAAATAAAATACTTCTCCCACATTCATCAAGCAAAAGTATTTTGCATGTTTAAATTTTGTTTAAAGTACAACTCAGCACATCCAAAATGTCATTCTGAAATCAAATTCAGTGGAATGTTTGTGAGCACCTTAGCAAAAATTGGTTTTCTCATAAAACTGAAGTCTTAAGAAATGGAATTATTTAAGTTACAGAATGTTGTTAAACATGGTTTCCCTTTCCTCTGTAAAAACAGAAGTTTAATAGAAACTACATAATTAAAACTAAACTCTCCTTTTGAAATACTATTTAACATCGGTGCTTTTAGAGTTGTCCAAGCTGAAAGAAAACCAATCCAAATATCTGCCATGTGTGGAAAAAGATACTCCTGATATTTCTTTTCATTAGAGACATTGAGTTGTTCAAGTTGTAGATCATTCATACGGAACAGAACAAACAAATATCCCTCCATGCCTTCTCTTTTTAGCTCACAGTTTAATATTTTCATCAGACTTAAAACAGAAGTTACCTTAGATAACTTTAATTCACCATTAAAGAACAAAAAATTGACAACAGCTCTCCCTAAACTGACAAAGGCTTTCCTTTCCAGGAAGAAAAAAGAACACAACTGACAAGAAGTGACAGAATGCAGTTCCTTGTCATGTCATTTTCCAGAACTGAGGGGAAAAAAAAAAAAAAGTGTTTTTGAGAAAAAGCTTAGTTTTTTAAAATCTTGCGAAAGAATTTAAAACCTTCTTGCTGACATGAACTAAAGTAGGTTTAGAAACAGAATACTTGTGAAAGAAAAAGTGCTGGTTTCTATACCGAAAATACCAGGAGAAGTTATTCCTAACATTCAGAATATGTTGTAAGGCAGTATTTTGGTGTGCATTAATCATAGAAACACAGAATCATTAAGGTTGCAAAAGACCTCCAAGATCATTAAGTCCAACCTTTGACCAAAAACCACTACGTCAGCTAAACCATAGAAATAAGTGCCACATCCAGTCATTTCTTGAACATTTCCAGGGATGGTGACTCTACCACTTCCCCGGGCAGCCTTTCCCAATGGTTGAGAACTCGTTCTGTGAAGAAATTCTTCCTGAACCTGCCAGGTGCAGTCTGTCCTCTTGTCCTGTTTTTTTGTTACCTGGGAGAATAGGCCAATCACCACCTGGCTACAACCTCCTTTTGGGTGGTTGCAGAGAGTGATGACATCCTCCCTGAGCCTCCTTTTCTCCAGACTGAACAACTCAGCTTGCTCAGCTGCTCCTCATAGGACTTACCCTCCAGACCCTTCATCAGGTTCATTGTCCTTCCCTGGACAAGTTCCAGCATCTTGTCTTTCTTGTAGTGAGGGGCCCAGAACTGGACACAGGATTCAAGGAGAGGCCTCACCAGTACCAAGTACAGGGGAAGAATTCACTTCCCTAGTCCTGCTGGCCACACTTGTTTTGATATAGGCCAGGATGCCCTTGGCCTACTTGGCCACTGGGCACACTGCTGGCTCATGTTCAGATGGCTGTTGACCAGCATTCCCAGGTCCTTTCCCACTGGGCAGCTTTCCAGCCACTCTTCCCCAAGCCTTTAGCGCTGCATGGGGTTGTCATGACCCAAGTGCAGGACTCGGCACTTCACCTTATTGAACCTCATATGACTGTCCTCGGCCCATTGATCCAGCGATTCCAGATACTTCTGCAGAGCCTTCCTACCCTCCAGCAGATCAACACACACACAATTTCGTGTCATCAGCAAACTGACTGAGTGTGCACTTGATCCTCTCATTCAGTTCATCAATAGATATTTAACAGAGCTGGCCCCAATACTGGACACTGGAGAACCTCACCAGTGACTGGCCACCAACTCGATGCAGCACCACTCACCATCACTCTCTGGGCAAGGCCATTGAGCCAGTTTTTAACCCAATGAAAAGTGCACCTGTCCAAGCCATGGGCTGCCAGCTTTTCCAGGAGAATGCTGTGGAAGACAGTAACAAAGGCTTTGCTGAAGTCAATGTAGACAACATCCACAGCCTTTCTGTCATCCACTAGAGTGGTCACCTGGTCATAAAGGGAGATCAGGTTGGTCCAGCAGGACTTCACTTTCCTTAACCCATGCCAGCTGAACTCCTGATTGTCCTGTATGTGCTGTACAGGCACACATAGGACAACTTGTAAATGAGGAAACTTTCTGCCAAACAGCCAATAGCTGGAATAAAACACAGGGCTTGACAACAGCTTTTTGACTCATGTTGAATACTTCTGTTTACAAACTTGAAAGATCACAAATCCAACCCTTAACAGTGATTATGAGAAAGTGGGTGCATCTGCACTAATTCTGCAGGATCATCTCCACTGGTGTGCTACCTGAGATGAACAAAACTTAGCATCACTAGGAGGAACAATATTAACCCCAGTAAAATTAAGATCTCTCACAGATAGCAACTCATAGATGTGTCAGGTTTTCTTTGGAACACATTAAATCTCTGTATATATTTTTTTTCCATTTTTTGCTCTCTAACAGCTACTGAGGACCTCTGTCAATTAGGAATGGAGAATGATTTCATACACTGTGCCTCTCTTTCTCCACAAGAACTCTGTTGATGGAAGTTTAGAAGAACAGTGAATTAAGCAATGCATCTTTTTATCAGACTATGTTGTCAAAACCAAACTGCTATCAAAATATCCCAAAATATTTCTTTACAAAAATATTACTAGCATGAATATGCATTTTCTTGTATTTCCTATTTTATCACTATTAAACAATATAAAAATGCTGTTTATTAAAAGTATCTAGAGTATAATTCATAAGCCTTTGAGATGCATATTAACTAAACAAGTTTCACTAAGATATTTTTGCTCTGTTCTCCCAAAAAGTATATTATGATGTTCTCTTTCAAAAAGTAATTTAAATATAAAAGGAAGTATCTTTAAAGAATTCTTCACTACAGAGATTTGCTATTTGTCTCTAAATGAAACAGAATGCTTTTTTATTAAAGTAAACCAGAATATTTTCATAACTAATTTACTTTTGGTCATAATATTGCCTTAAAGGATTACCAGAAGTATTGTACTTAGTCATAACACATTAGTCTTTCATTGGATTAGCAGGAAAAGCCTGAGTGACAGCCACTGTACAGCATTACAGAAATTGAAACATTCATATTCTTCATCTTTTTGGAAAAGTAAGACTGACTCTTCAAAAATTAATTTACATTATTCTATTTTAAGCTGACTAAGACTTATACCTGGAACAGTCAGTTATTTTCCTGTCTATGCAATATCAGAAGGACAGTTCACTAATCAAAAATAATTCTAATTAAAAGGACGAAGAAGATAGAAAAGTCAGTAAGAAAGATACTGTCTTCCTAAATATGTGAAAAAAGTAAAAATGTAGTACATGTCAGCAATCCCTCATGTAAGGTACTTTATAATCCCCTTTCACACAACATCTAATTGTTTTAGAGTCTTGGAAGCTTTACACACAACAGGCTCATGAGGCACTGTTTGCTGACTATGTAGATACCTAGACAAGGAAGGCAAGGAAGGGCATGACTACAGGCCACCAAGCAGTCAGACGTGAGCTTTCCCTGGGTTGCTCCAGAAGGATCTAGCATAATCAAGTTCCAAGCATGAGATGGTACAGATGCAGGCAACTTCAGAGCCATTCCTAAAATTCAAAAGAACCGTGGTTTCAGCACAAGCCCTAACACAGCTCTGTATTAAAATTTTGTTAAAGAAAAAACCTGTGACAAACAAAGCAGTTAACTCTCAGTTCTCTGCAGACACACTGAACAAACTGCAATTGTTCAGCCTGCAGAAGCAAAGGCTCCAGAGAGACCTTACAGCAGCTTTTCAGTATCTGAAGGGAGCCTAGAAGAAAAGCTAGAGAGGGACTTTTTGCAAAGGTATGCAGTGATACAACAAGGAAGAATGGCTTTAAGCTGAAAGAGGGTAGGTTTAGATTAGGTATTAGGAAGAAATTCTTCACTATAAAATTGGTGAGGCACTTGAACAGGTTGCCCAGAGCGGCTGTGGATGCCCCATCCCTGGAAGTGTTCAAGGACAGGTTGGATGGAACTCTAAGCAACCTGGTCTAGTGGAAGGTGTCCCCACCCATGGCAGAGGGTTGGAACTAGATCTTTAAGGTCCCTTCCAACCAAACCATTCTATCAAGTACCCAGGCTACACCTTCACTGAGTAGGCAACACACTTTTTTTAAGCGAAAAGACAAGAACCTTGCACAACTATTACCAGATTTGATTTTTAAAGCTATTTTCAATGATTTTCAGACACATAAGACTGGTAAGCAGCTGACTGATATAACTGTTCAGTGTGAAAAACTGAGTGTGTTACCCCAAATAATTTGACAGAAATTACATGCAAGGAATACTGGAATTTTCAACTGTACAAGACACTGACTTGCATGTTTTGATGCTCCTTCTCCAAAAATCTGTTCACTCAACTGCATTTAAATTAAGATTGCACAGATTGTGCATAAAATTTTCCCACTGGTCAGACATTCATGGCTAGTGTATCTCAGTCAGACATTCTGATAAGACATACAAAATGCTTCAGAGGAGGGCACCAACGGTTAACCATACAAATCTTTTTTTGATTTTTGCAATGGCAGCTGCAAATTTATTCTCCACATTAACTTGGATTACAAGTTCAGAGAGCTATAAATCCAACTTTACCACTAGAGATTTCTTAAGTAAAAGATATGATGTTTAAGGTTTATTCTGTCTCTAATTTTCTTTGAAATGAAAATTCTTTTAAAGTCTTTCATGTTAATAGCACTGCTAAGAGGCTAATCCTAAAGGCTGCTAACAGTGCCTAGGAATGTAACTGTGGATCTCACAGAAGCGCACACTTTCTAATCAGTCTTTAGGCGCAAGATGCAAGAAAAATGCAAAACCCAAATGCAGCCTTTTATATGCCTCTCCCATTATATGTGCAAGTGTACACGTTCCTGGCAGCCAGGCCATCACCCTACGCTTCTTGAGCAGCTGTTTGCTCTCCCTGCCGCTGCTGTACACAGGCTGAAACCTGGCAAGCCGAGAGACCAGCTCTGTGAGAGTAAGAAAACCATACCTAAGTGACACTGCCTTAAACATGCTTCATACGCGCTGATGGCAGCAGCACACGAAGTTGCAGTAAACAAAACTGTTCCTGTTGTCTGTCCTACTCATTTCTGAATTTGGGTCATTTCACAGCATCACAGTATCACAAAAATTGTTTTTCATAGCATTAATACAAAGTATCAGTATACTTATAGTCACAATTTTTTCTCAAAGTAATGTGAATTAATAGTTATTTCAGGGTTTCAGACAGATAAAGAATTTTGTGGAGATATCTACATCTTATTTTCTTGATGCTTCTTACTGTCCATTCGTAACAGGAAGACCAGGAGAACATAAGCTGTTCATATACCTATTCATACCAGCTGTGATGGTGGCAATGTACCTCTGTATCTCAGAGAAGCAGCCTCAGACACTCAATGCAACCACAGTTCAAAGGACATTTCTTGAACAACAGGTGAAAAATCTGTATCTGTACATGGTCAAGGTGAGAGGTATAGGTGAGGAAAGTCTTGATGACATGTGAGGAGTCCTGCAAAGATACGACGATATAGCTGGCTAGGGATGTTTTCAACAAGCGCTGGTAAAAGAGGAATAACTGACAGTGAAATAGAAGCAGCTCACTGTGTATCACCTTAGATCAGCTAAAATTAGGATTACATTACTGAGACAGAAAGGAATGAAGTGTCATAATTAGGTCTCAAGGCATTTAAATAGAAAGTATATGTAGGGCTTGTATAAATGTTACTTTATCAGATGTTATAATTTTCATCAAAATTATTCTCTTTTCATTTTCTTACACCTCTTGCCCCAAGCAAAAGTTCAGTTCCCAAATGACTATGTATCACTCCATTTTTATTCCACAACATGAATAATGAAGTTAATCTATGGATATACATTTACACAGTTAAAACTAGCTGAATTCAGCAAGATGTGTATTATGGAAAGAAAATGGCTCCCAGGAAGTACGGCTTAAAAACATGCCCTGCTTCTTTCAGATAGCCTTCAGCATATGTAAGTAACCAGCAACTCACTAGGGACAGAAAACTAACACAAAAATGTTCGGAAAAGTTCTTGCTTCAGTTGCCTGACTCTATTCCTAACAAATTATTTTTTACTTACCAACCTCTGTCTCTTTCAGTAGTTACCTAATTGTGATAGTACAACTTGCAAGTATTCTAAAATAACTAAAAAACATAAACACAAAACCATCATTTAAGATACTTTTGATTTTGTGTTAACAACCGTGTTGTACATATGTTAAGTTTCTCTCCAAAGACACTGAGTCAGCTTTAATTGTTTATGTAGGGTTTTTAGTAACACACTTTGAAGCTAGACAGCAACTCTTTGATCTTTAAAAGCTTAAATGAGACACTCAAGTGTATATCCTCAAACCTGCAGTTAATCTGAATTAAGACTCAAAATGAGGCACTGATTCACATTTCAAATGAATCAGGCATTTTAAGATGACAGAGGCTAACTGATTAGTGTCCAAAATATGTCATTCTTAAAGAGAAATAAATCCTAAGAAACATTTATCCTGTTTTTTTTTTAACATTCTGATATGAAGACCTCATTCTGTAATACACTCCTTTGAGAAGCAATTTCAATTCTTCCTGGAGTCAATAGACACTGTAAAATATTCAACTACTCACATGACAGAAAAACTTCAGTTTTGCTCTCAGAACCCAGCTAAAAGAAGGCAGCATTTCAAAGTTACACCATTGCACTTCACATCAATGTAGAAAATTCCAAAATAACTGAAGAGTGAAATATAATACTACTAGGTGATTTGTTTTTCTTTACATAATGATAGTCTGATTTTCTCCAGGTTATTTCCAAAAGGAAAGAGGTTTCTTCACTCTTTCCTCTTCTACTTCCATAATTACGTCGCAGCACCACTCCCAGCACATACACATACCCCTTCTTGTTGAAATCATTAAATCAGCCAAATCTAGGTTTGAAAACAGATGAAAAGAACAATAGTATAATAATTCCTCCTGTTTCAGTAACATCATGTAACACTCTTGCTTTAAAAGCACAATACACTTAGAACAGATGTGCTAGTCCTGTTAAAAGTAGGCATGGTAGGCTCAAAAAAAGGACACACAGACACCTGGATTTACAGAGAGGCTGCAGTTAAGTCTGAAAACAAGGTCAGTACAAGAAAGGTGAGCCTACCAGTGTCCTGCCATGACTCAACTCTTGAATGTTGAGGACCCTACAATCTCTTATCAGTATTAGAAGGAGACAAGTACATCAGACTTTGCAAGGCAGCTGCAAACTGAGCATAGGAACAACCCATACACACACACAAACCCCCCCATACGCACCCAGTTGAAACTGCAGAATTACTGGCTCTCTCCCACAGTCTGGAACTCGATCAAAGTCTCTCTTCTCCATCAAAGGAGAAGACCATGTCTACTGCCTTATACTGAACAACACAAAACCAACAAAAGCATTCATCTGACCTGACTACTAATATAGGTAGTAGGATTCTATGATGCTGTAACAAAGAGCAAATAGTTTAGAAAAAGGGAGACCAGGGGTATATGTAAACATCCAACTTGGACTGTTTTCTCAGTCTTTCATCACCTTCACTGGAGAAATGGCACAGGACTTCTCTCAGATGCATTTAATATACCTGCACCTACTTAACCATATTCCTTGCTGTGACAATGTTGCTTGTTTTTACATGCAACATGTGGGACAGTAATCCTGAAATCCTCAACTTAGCGTCAGCACAGAGCCAAGAGTTGACACTTATGTGTGCTACATGCTCAGCACTGGCTGTAGCCTTCAGCTTTTAATCATACCATGACTGCAGAGCCACGCTAATAGAAAGTGCAGCCTTCAAAAATGAGATATAATCCCTTAATTTGTCACTTATTGCAGAAGTCCTGAGGAATAGCTTCAAGTTTTCCTCTATCATAGCTAGCTTCCTACTTTTTCCTCTTAATTTTAATATTAAAGCCTTATAAGCCTGATAGAGGACGATACAAAAATGCTCCAACTGAGAATTCAACCAAATTCTATTGACCACAGGAGGTTATGAAAACCACTTGCATGCACAACATAAAATAAAACTGTATTATCAATGACAGGAAACATTATTCATATTTGCATATCACTGATTTCAAAATATTAATTAACTTTCAAAGGAGGACTATATAGCTCCTCCACATGGAATAAATTAACTAATTCATTTACTATCCAGTGAGACTTTTTTTTGGGACCTCTACACTGCTAGCTGACAGTCAAGCATTGCAACCACATGGAGCAGTTGTAGTCTCAGATTCAAGATTTCTGTGGTACATCTCTTACAGTGCTATGGAACATCTGTCAGTCAGGAACATCAGTGCAAACGTGAATGCTCTTTGGATCACAAGACAGTCTTAAAAAGGAAGTATGAAAAGAAGATCAAAGCAAATACAGTAGTCACTGTTCATCTCGGTGGGAGAGTAGTTAGTAATGCAATATTGTCACTCACATTACTGGGTTTCAGAATTAATTTCCTGCTAAAAATAGTTAGATTATACTTTATAGTACTGTCTTCAATTGTGATGGTAAGTCTGGCCTCCAATGAGAACCAAATACTGCGCTGTATTTGCCCTAACTTTTCTCACCTGCATTTTCCATCTCCCAACCTACTTTATGATGAAGTAGTGATTTTTCAATTCAAAGTGTTACTGTCTACAGAAACACCTTGAAATGATCAAATTATATACATGTTATTATTTGAAATTTTCAATTAATATCAATCTTCATTATTTAAATGAGAAAAAAACCCACCAAGATCTCGGATTTTGGTCAAACTTCTTCCAGAATACAGGAGATTTGGAATCAAAAAATCACTTCTCCATGGAAACACATAGATGAAATATTCCTCATTTGACTCTTTATCTCCAAATACTGTTGTCATTTTATCAGACCCTTTACTGGACAGCAAAGACACATTAGAAAGAAAATTCTGACCGTAGAGATGACAACTATTTTGTAATGTACCATTACAGATTTGAAAGAAAATCAGAATCAATTAATTTCATTTCTTCTTAGTGACAGACCAAGAGGCAACACTTCAAGCTGCAGTAGAGTACATTAGCCTTCCTACCAGAGGAAAAAATTACACTCACCAGATCATTAAGCAGACTGCCAAGCGAAGTTACAGACTCATTATCAGTTGAAACATGACACCTATCAGAGAAGCCAGAAATATTAAATCTGCCTTGCCAAAATGGTAATGGGTTGTCCAGAAATTCCAGAAGAAACATATTCCAAAACTGAAATGGTTTGATTAGGTGACAAAAAATACTTGTTATTACAGTCTGCATTATTTTGTTTAGTTGGTAATAATGATTATGAAAAGAGCTATAGCAAACAGCCTCCTGAAAGATTACTCAACCGGCAGTGTATTTAATAAAGCTTTTTGTTATAAAGCTTTACTTCTTTTCTTAAAGTTTTGAAATTCTTAACTTTATAGAATATTATGAAGTTTGGGGCAGAAAATAAAGTCCCTTCAGTTGTATTTTTTGCACATATTTTCTATTCTATTAACAAAATCAATGCCACCTGCTTGTCATTGATCCCACTCCATTCCTTATCTGAGGAAAACCACTCGGTACAGGACTAAACACAGCCTCGGGCAAGCCCTCGTGGCAATGGCAGGTGCCCAGCTGTCACAGCCAGCTCCTGCACAGAGGGCACTCGGTGTCTAGGAGCAGCAGGAGAAAGGGGTGCTCCCGAGGGGGCAGTGAGCAGGCAGCGAAGGTGGTCCTGGCAACGGACTAGCAAGGATCAGGCAAAGGTGCAGGACGAGGCCAATCCAGCAAATCTAAACAAGAAGTCATGAGGAAAGTTCAAGCCAGCATGGCTTAATTTGGGACAGAGGGTGCCAGGCTGGGCTGAAATGGGCTCCTGGGCCTTGGACAGGGGCATCGCTGCCCAGTGCTGCTCTCAGGGTTCAGACAGGGTTCAGAATCCCACCACCAGAACTCATTGCTTCTGGTTTTGAAGGCTTGAGTGTTTTGTGAAGTGCCACACTGTAACTTAGATTATACATTCTGGCTTTTTTTTATTTTGCCTTAATCTAAGTTCTATTTACCATGGTCAGCTAATTGTGAAAATTAAACTATTTTGACACAGCTAGGCTAACCTCTGTCACCATGGCACAGCTATTACAGTACAGAGATGGGTCATGTTTAAAATGAGCACTCGTGCAGACATCTGCCATGCTGGGAGAAGGTTTCCTGCAAGCTTTAGTGACATAAGTAAATGACAAGAAGTCTAAAAGTTAGAACTGTGAAAACACTAAGTTTAGTTGAACGCATAAAGAAGAGATTAAATTACAAGGGCAGTAACTAGCACAACAGCACCGCACTGCCTACTTCGCAAGCATTGTCTTTGAGCAGATTTCCATGGCTTAGGAGAGGGAACATGAGGCCTTGTATTTAACCCTAAAACTCATCAATTTTATTACAGATATCTCAAGCCACAGATTAAATGGCTTTCTTGGACAAAACATCAAAATACATGTACTACAGCTTCTACACTAGTCCTCTCCCAAACAGAAAAGTCATTGGGAGGCTGACAAAAAAATCGATCTCAGTCCAGAAGACGATGCACTTCACTTTCAAGGACAGCCCAGAATAAAATTTTGTAAAGACCATGAAAAGGAAATACGTCAAAAAATTAAAAGATAGAATCTTTAGCATAGAAAACTGCTAATTGTAAAATAACAACTAAAGTTACAATGATTGACAATTTAGCGATATTCTTTTTTCTTCTTAGATATTAAAGTTAATTAAAATTGGTGAAGGCATCAAGTCATTTGTGACCTATCCTAAATGTAAAATAATCTCATCTGAAAAGCATGAAATTGCTCTGCCTATATCTATTACTTCAATTCTTGATAACTATTATAGTCATTCAATAATCCAATTACTATAAATTACATTGCAGAAGTAGGTCTATGCAATAGCCAAAATAGAAAAGACTTGTGACATTGTCTGCACAACAATAATTGGCCAAAAGAAACTTATTAGGTAAAACAAACTGAAAAAAACCAAACTTTGACTTCCCACAATACGTATGTCTAAAAGTGTTGTTGCAGAACAGAACGCTCTATGAACACATATACAGTTACCATTTTCAAATACAGAGTCAAAATGTATATTCAATCTAGAATGTAATACTAAAATTGGTTTTTAAAGGAGTTTGGAAGGTGCTAATCAGTAAATAGGCATTCTTGGACACTGACCAAACAAACATCCTAGAATGTAAAAACAATGTACTCATTCACGTACAACTCCATTTTCTGCTGCACAACACAGAAGGGGTTTATCTAATACTTGAGAGTATGGAGCCACTGCGAGTCAAGCATTGCATGCATGGAAGAGATTCCCAGAGGAAGGGATATTTAACAAATACTGCTGTTCATCCTCTACCTCCACTACTTCAAAATCTGTTTTCAGTTCAGAGCTTTTTAACACTCATAAATATTTATCTTAAATTTATAAACACAAGGAATACTTTATTTTGGCTAAAGTCTTGCCCAAATATCTGACAAAAATCTAGCATTTCAGTGTCAGATCAGAAAACAAAGCCCAAACTACCCTTGTTGTGGGAGAAAAGCTGATACAATCTTTATAGCAAAGGGTTGCAAAATGTTTGACTGAAAGAGTGAAGAGAGTAAATCAAAACTGGTCCATTTTCCAAACACTTTCAATCAAATTTTAAAACGTTAATTATATTAAGAATCTGACAAAACTAGCTAGTGAATATGCTACTTTGGTACGAGCCCACCTCATTAACAGCTAGTTTAGAGAAATCATTAGCTGTTATGCAAAGGAATGCCAAATGGTAAGAAATAACATTTGTATTTATCCTCAGTTTTACACTTCAGGTTATGAGGATGCAGCGTTCAAATGAGCAGATCAAGCCTGATGGAAACCTGCTGGCACTGCTGGCCTTAGCCAGTTGGGATCCATGGTCTGATGTCTCACGTCTGTGATCAGAATCACTAAAACCCAGTGTTCCCACCCAAAAGTACACAGCACTGTCTTTTTTCCTAGCACAGAAAAACATAATAGAATTATCCTACAAAAATTAAGACCACTCACAGTTTCCTTCTTGGCTAGGATTTATAGAAGCGAAGCACTTTATAGAACATTTAAAACAGCCCTGCGAAACAGAAATAATGGGGGTTTATTTATTTTGTTTATGGATAATTGGAACATAATGATCACACAGAAAGAATGGGGGCTTTATTTATTTTGTTTACAGATAACAAATATAATGATCACATAAATAACTTTTTACTATATATTTCACTATATGGAACTAATGAGTTTTTTAAAATCCATATCCAATAAAAGAAAACCTCCAAACTAAACATTAATTATCATTATCTGCAACAGTAAAAAAATTCTTTGTTTTCCATTTTGAAATTACAAGTGATTTCAGGCAAAAATCTGAACTGCACATTTTTTGAAAAAGTCACTTTTCAGAATTTGTTGTATGATGTTTTCTTCTGTGATTTGAACTAAACACCCCAGAAAATAAACTGCTTGCATACACTTCTTTAAGGTATTTACATTCAGCCTTCATTCATGAAAGCATGTTCTCTGAAATTCTTCATAAATGCAAAGCACAATCTGACCCCATAAATCTCCAGAACTACTGAGGGGTAATGCAGGCAGGAAAGAAATAAAATACACTGATGCACACTCATGCATAAGGGAAAATAAGACTCAGGCCTAATTTTGACAAACTAGTTACAAAAATTCACACCCATGTATAAACTATGCACCCTCAATGAAATTAACGCATCCCTCAGAAAGTGCATTTATATTAATGAGATCCAGTGGATCTAAAGTCGCTGCCACAAAAGTGGAACAATTTATATTAAGTGATTATTACTATAAGGATGAAAATGAAAACAGAAATAATTAAGGTACAGTGTTAATATAAGTTGTGAAATAACTGCAGATGTTATTTATTTGAATTTCCTAACAGAATTTCATATAAAAAAGAGATCTGCTTACTGTTTTAGTGCTTGAAATAAATACAATATTTCAGTTACCTCTAGAAAATGGTGAAAATCACAGCTGCAGAAGAAAAAAGAATTCATACTGAAAATAATTAGTATGTTTCATTTCTTGGTTTTTTTTTCTGGTATTTCCCCTCACATTCTGCTCAGTACATTTCATTCTTTTTATATCTCTGCATGTTTTAGTTAGTTAGTTACTCTTTCATCTTTTTAAATGCATATAATTTTTCTCCATGGTTACAAACCAGGTTTATTGGTTCTCTGTCCTGGATGAGTTTCAATTTCTTTTCAGCTGGTTCATGATCTGAGTACTTCTATTATAATAAAAATCCTGAACAACACAACACATTTATATTACTGTCTCAGCCATTATTTTTAAAGATCTGATAGAAAGTAACTAAAAACAGTAACAGCAAAACTAGGTTTAAATTTGAAATATAGTTGTGTCTGAGTCAGTAATACACCTTTAATAAATTTTGCCTACTTTTAATTGGTAATTGGCTGTCATGTGCCAACAACACAAAGCTGTGTAGTGCAGTCAACACGCTGGATGACATCCAGTGGGACCCTGACAGGCTTGAGAAGTGACCTGAGTCAGGGAATCCCAAGTACAAACACAGGCTGAACAGAGAATGGATTGAGAAGAGCCCTGAGAAGAACTTGGGGGTGTTAGGTGAAGAGAAGTTCAACATGATCCAGCAATGTGCACTTGCAGCCCAGAAAGCCAACCAAATGCTGGCTTGCATCAAAAGCAATGTGGCCAGCAGGTCAGGAGCAGTGATTCTGCCCTTCTACACCACTCTTGTGAAACTCCACCTGGAGTACTGCATCCAGCTCTGGAGCCCTTGACATAAGAAGGACATGGACCTGCTGGAGTGAGTCCAGGGGAGAGCCATGAAGATCATCAGAGAGCTCCTGTCCTATGAACACAGGCTGAGAGAGCTGGGATTGTTCAGCCTGGAGAAGACTCTGGGGAGACCCTTGAGCAGCCTGCACTAACCTGGCCCCTAAAGGGAGCCTACAAGAAAGCCAAAGAGGGACTTTTGACAAGGGTTTGCAGTGACAGGACAAGAGGGAATGGACTTGAGCTGAAAGAGGGTAGATTTAGATTAGGTATTATGAAGAAATTCTTCAATATGACAGTGGTGAGACACTGGAATAGGTTGCTCACAGAGGTTGTGGATGCCCCATTCCTGGAATTGTTCAAGCTTCCAAACCAAACCATACTATAATTCTGTGAAAATAAAAACTCATTACTGAATGCTGGCAGTTTCAAACTTTTAATAAATGAATTGTTGCAGAAGACCATCATACATTTCACATTATAGAGAAAAGAAATTAAAAGCGTAACATTAGCTTTCAGAATTCTCCTAGACAATGCTTTCTCTATCCCGTTGCTATATATCCATAAAGTTAAATCTTTCTATTAGAAAACATAATATTCTTAGGTGATGTTTAGTAACACAGAGTCCACTTGATGTGGTATTTCTGGACTAACCATTTCATTGTGTGGCTTTCCGATATTTTGACTAGGGATTAGATCTCCTTTTGTTCTAATAAATTTTATTTTCAGCATCTTCAAAGAAGCAAGAGCCTTAATGCAACCTTTTTTTTCTTTCCACTGACAAAATTGAAACATTGTTATACTACTTAGTACATTATCTGAAAAGAAAGTACTCGCTGATAATTTTGTAATTCCAGGTTATCTTACTTATATTTCACTCCTTGGAAGCACCACAGAGAGTCATCAAACCATGGTATGTCAGGGACCACTGAATGGACCCCTGGAGATCTTCAATGCAGCCTCCAGCTCAAAGCAGGATCCACTATTACAGGCAGACCTATAACCACTACCCCCAGAATCCAGCTATTCAGGTTGTATTCACCCCTCCAGATCATAACGTACCGGTATCCTTGCTACAAGAACATTATAGAAGACAGTTTCAAAAGCCATACTAAAGTACAGGTAAACAAGATCTGCTGCTCTCTCCTTGTACACAAACCCCGTCATTTTATTATAAAAGGCAACCAGGTTGATCAGGCATGATTTAACCCTTGCTTAGTTCACCCCGACTGCTCACAATCACCTTCTCCTCCATGTGCCTATGAAATCACCATCACACATTCCAAGAGGATCCACTCCACGATACTGTGAGGGCCCAAAGTGAGGCTGCCAGCCTGTATTTCCCCACATCTCACTTCAGGCTTGTTTCTATGGTGGGTGCAAGATCTGCCTTTCTCTACCTAGCCAGAAGCTTCCCTAAAGCCTATAACCTTTAAAAGATGACAAAGTGGCCTTGCAAGGACATCAGCCAGTACTCTCAGCACTCCTGGATGCAGCCTATCAGGTCCCATGGAGTTCTTGCAGGGAAACTGTGTTTTGATCCTCACCCACTCCTGGCAGTTGTCCTTAGACATACGTACATGTCTTTTAAATAACTCCAGGGATGGTGACTCAACTACTTCCATGGGCAGCCTGTTCCAGTGCTTGATAACCCTTGAAGTGAAGAAAATATTCCTAATATCCAATGTAAATCTTCCCATACACAACCTGAGGTTGTTTCCTCTCATCCTAACTTGAGGCCTCTTCCTCTCATCCAAACTACTTCAGCTTTGTATCCACTTTCACCTGTCCCATTCAGCAACAGTCACACATTTCCCTTGTTCCGCCTTTTAATAGATAGAAGCTCTTCTTGTTGCCTTCAGTGTCCCTTGCAAGTCTTAACTCCACCTCAGCTTTGCTGTCCTGCTGCCATTCCCACACAACCATGCAATGTCTGCAAATCCCTCCTTTGCAGTCCATCTTTGCTGCATTTTTGCACCAAGGCATAGTTATGAGTCCCGTTTAACAAAGCTCTTATCCTGCCAATTCTACCTGACATTCTAAGAATTATGATGGACATTCTTGCTCATGGAGGAGGTTTCTCCATGAGGTTTGTAGTCTGTCACTCCGCTGTGTCTGGAGAGATAGTTGGATCTAATTACCTACAAATTTCGCCATTACAGAAGTAATCTCATGCAGCTAGGTTAAGTCAGAGCAAATCAGAATATAATTATCTTTGTTTACTAGTATGAAGATACACTAAGATGTTATATCCCTTAGATCCAGCACTTTTCTTGATCAAGAAGAGAAATACTATGGCCAAATCTTTATTTAACATACTCTAAAACAATGTCTGTAATTGAGCCTTCCTTTATTCTCCTTCATAAAATAACTCTAATAGTCAAAATACTCTGCAGAAGAAATAAAATATTAAAGAACATTTCATAATCCTCAGAATTGTAGTCTTCTACTGATTTTCTCCTTAAAGGAGAAGACAGTGAGTGATAGAAGACAAATTTAACTCTGGAAAGGTGGCCTTCATCTGCTTGTGCTTCTGCATTTTCTTCTTTTTAGAATTAATTATTAGAATTACAATTTGAATGCATGAATAACTCCTTCACCATGAAACTGCATAGGAACAGATTGCTCATATAACTTTTTTCATCTATAAGGATGGAGATCCTGTGAAATCTAAACTTGAACTTTGCATCTAGGAATCATGATCTCTAACATATCACATGGATATTTCAGATATCTTACTTTCAAGAGGCAGAGTCTCCCAGCTCCAACTGAAACTTAGCTCCAGCCTGGAAAAACAGAAAAACCTAAAATACAGAGACGTACATATATGTGGGTGTAAGTAGTACACTATATGGCATACTATTCCTGAAAGGTTTCTGATTCCTGAATCACAAGTTGCCAGTTTACTTTGCTGCAGAAAAATGAAGCAGCAATTTAAACAGAATAATTCTCCTATAAAATTCATGAAATAAACTGAACAACAATTAATATTCCTGTTCTTATATATACCAGGCAAATGAGTAGTAAAAGATCTGTGGACTTGGTTGCGTTGTATGGCTCTGAATAATCTTTGTAGAACATGCTACACAGAAATCACACAAGTAGCTCCAACTCAAACAGTTAAACTGGTTATCACTGCTATAAAAAGAATTAATGGTTAAATAAATGTTTAAACTTTGTTGTGATCAATTCAGTTACGAACCTGTTAATACCCAGAATATGGTGATTATTCCCAAAACAGTATTCACTTTGCAATTATATGAAGGGATTCTGCTATCAAAAAGGCTGTAAATCTGCAAACTAAAAAAACAACAGTCAAGCATACAAAACTATTTGAACAGAAAAAAACAGCTACAAAAACATCGGAACCTCTTTTTTTCCATAAATAAAACCAAATGATTAGAGAAAATCACAAGCTAACCAGAAATCAATCATCTATTTCATGCTCCAGAATGCGTAATTATGAGTTCTTCATGAGATACATCTAGAGTATCAGCATATTGACCAGGCCACAGTTGGGGACCCATGAACAGTTTTTACAGACAGAGGTGGGCCAACTGAAAGAAGCCAATAGCAAAGAAACGCATGATTCAAAGAGTCAGAGGATTGATGCTGCTTATACTACAGAATATAATATTGACAGTCTTCAGATACAGAAAAAAGTTTCTGGAAAGAGTAAATATTCTCTTTCAAAGACCAAACAAAATAACATAGACTTCAAATGCAGGGGGAAAAAAAAAAAAGGAGGAAAGACAAGTGAGCCAAGAAATACAGATTAGCAACTCAATCTGATACTGATCAAGTTGGGTCTCTAGGTGCCAGGGAGCAGTGAGAGTGGGCTTCTTCACCAGGGAAGGTAAGAAGGGAGCTCCAGGTGGTGGTGAGGAAGGCAGGACCAGCATCGTTAGTGACCAGAAGCAAGAAAAGTAGAGTAAAATGACAGCCAAAGTACAGTATCAAACCTGAATAGTGAGGAAAGTTTATAAACAGACACAGGCAAGGCATGGAGACATGTATATGATCGTTAAACTTGATCAAATTAGAAACATTCTCTCTCCTGCTATTCAGATGATCCATAATGAGAAAACTTAGCCATATATTTATTTCTCTTCACTAACACTATAACTAAATGCTTGAAAAACTAACAATCAAGATACTAGCAATACCTGGCAACATGCAACAAGAGTCGAGAATAGCTGGGAATTAAGTCGTTAGGGTACTGGGCGCTGCAGTCACGTTTATGTATTGCTTTCTGAAGGCAGAAAAAGCTGTATAATAAACCTAGGATATGGGTGTCATCTCTTGTTAAAGGATGCTTTAAACTAGAACTAAAGCTCCTAAAATAGTCTTTTCAAAAGATTTTTTTAACTCCTCCCCCATCTTTATTTATTTCCTAACTTCTCCTGATCTACTAATAGGAAGAACAATTTCCCCTAGCAAAGAAAAAAAGTTTTTGCACTCCTCAAAGACTACCCACGTCTACTGCCTGGAATATTCTTCGCTAATCTGCCCTGCCTCATTTCTTAAAAGAACCAGGTAATGATAACTATTCTGCAGTCCATGAAGAACAAAACATGCAGAAGTTCTTTCCTCTACAGAGTTCCTCAGTTTGTGTAATTAAGGAAATTTGCAAATTGAAGGAATATTTTTTATCTTACTTCTCATAGCACACCTGAGACTAATTCTCCAAATCATACCCTCTCAAACATAAGAAAATTAGGAAGGAATAATAAGGAGAAGAAAAAGAGCTGCCAATATTTATTCTTGCAGCCTGATTTCCAGTGCTATACGTTAATATTCTAAGGACGGTGGGGATTTAGCAGGGTAGGCAAGGAAGAGACTGCTACTCTCCTCATTTGTTCACTACTGGAGAGAGAGCGGGGGGAGCAGGAGAGAGCAGATAGTAAGAAGACTGCATCTTTTAATCACATTTGAAATACAAAATATAGAATCAAATTTACTGAGCCTGTATCTAGGCAGACTAGTAATGCATTATAAAAGAAGTAGATCTGCACAGTAAAAGTGCATTTGTCAGGGATGCAACACTTCTACCATGGGCATTTTGGAGAGATTTTAGTTTGGACTTTTTAGAGCATGATCCTATGGACTGAACCATTCATTAGTGGCTGCAATTAATCAAGTGCATCTATGAAACACCTTTCAGTTTAGTTCCATGTGAAAGACATTCAGCCTGGATGCTTCTGTATCAGCATTTTAGTTCACACTAGAAGCACATTTTTGAAGTAAATCTCCCTCAGTCATTCCCACTTCTCATGCTCTGGTCTCCATCATATCGTGGTCTCAGGGCACATGAGCTCGAGGGCAAACCTAGACAAATCAAGCACTAAAAAGTGTTCAGTCCACAGGATCAGGTTAGCGCTAATCTGAAATCAAACTGAAATGTGAACGTTCAGTCCCTCTGCCTTATTCCACAAATGTACTTGTATTCAGATGTGCTAGTTGCCAACACAGGATATAACTTTGATCCTCTCCAAACCACTTTACAACACAGACTACATGGCAATAAATGTGGATGATAATGAGATTCACCTGAAAATCATGCTCTTAATCCAAAGTAAAATATTAAAGCACGTGTCCTAGGATGAAATAAAGATTCTTCAGAATGGATTTTTTCCATCATCGTTTTATGCTTCATTCTGCAAGCCACAATCTGAATACTTGTTGGAAAAAAAAAAAAGTCCTTTACTCAGCTCACTGGTGGTAAAATGCCCTGAATAAAAGGGTCAGTGAGTCTCAAACACTTCTGAGTACATCAGGTTAATACATCGACAAACAGGACAGCTACAGCAAAGAGGACAAGTCTAAGCAGGGGCATCTCTACAAGCAAATAAAGCGGCTGAGGGCCTGGAGGTCAGGTGGCACAACTTGTATCAGTGAATCTAAATGCTTTTGGCCTTCCTGAAGACATAAACCATAATTGTGCCGCCTCCAGGAACGGTCAGTCCCAAGCCACAGTCTGGATGTGATCTGGATGACTGTTAATTGCCTAGGACAAAATCATGCAAAGCAAAATGCTAACATTTTAACAGTACAATCAAATGCATTTTAGTGCTTGGAGCTATGCCATGTCCACCTTAGTGAGTGAAGTCAGTAGCCACTAACTTGCATCCACAGAACAGAAAGGGTACCAAAACCTATCTTCAGAAGGTTGAATGGATTATTATTCTGCTTATACAGCAGTCACTTGACATCCAACAAAACTTTCAGATCTTGAGATAGGGCTGTACCTCTAAATCACAGGTTTTGCTGCACCAAGTGGAGAGACTGGAAGACTATTAGGTCTTGAAAAACTAAGACAAGTTATTATGTTTCAGTTAACTGAAACAGTCATAAAAAGTATCTGCAGAACTCATTAGTGAAAGCACCTTAATTTCATATATGAACATGTAATTAGGTCTACAAGATACTTGATCTGTAAATATCAAGCAAACTGATGAAAGAGTGTTAGACTGCAATTCACAATAAGCATATCTACATTTGTATTCTGTGCAATATTCAAGATTAAAATTTTCCACTATATTTAAGAAAAAAAATACTTTTTACTACTTCTGGCAGACGGTATATAGAGAACATAGAATATTGCTTTGAGTGTTCTTTTAAGTCATATCCAATTAAATGTAAGATAGAGAATTAGTTATCAGTGAGCAGAAGCCCTCCTAAAGAAACATCAACACCACAAATAAAAGCAGAGATTATGGTCACTGTTATAGTTTTCAAGTGTGCTGAA
>VZRE01004656.1:0-38958 GCA_013396775.1 Cephalopterus ornatus
TTCCGTCAACCCCAGCTGCCTTGCCAGGTATGGTGATAGGATTTGAGGGAATGGCTTAAACCTGTGCCAAGGGAAGTTCAGATTGAACTTAAGCATGAAATTCCTCACTTGAGAGGGTGGTCAGGCACTGGAACAAGCTCCCCAGAGAAGTGATCTTGACCCCAAGCTGTCAGTGTTCAAGAAGCATTTGGACAATGTTTTTAGATAAATACTTGTACTTCTAGGTTGCCCTTTGTGGAGACAGGAGTTGGACTCAGTGATCATCGTGGGTCACTTTCAAATCAGGATATTCTATGATTCTCTGGCATTTATAAACTAACTTTCAGGGCATATTTTATTTTGAAATAATTTCACAAAAACTGTGCCTCATCCAACAGTTGATTCCTCTCTGTCTTTCTGTTATTAGTTGCTGACAAGGCTGCCTACCTGATGGGTCTGAACTCAGCAGACCTGCTCAAGGCCCTCTGCTACCCCCGAGTCAAGGTGGGGAATGAATATGTGACCAAGGGCCAAATGGTGCAGCAGGTAACAACCAGCTGGTGACTGGGAAGATCTGGCTTGAATAAACATCATCAGCATTCTCTTTAGATCCACATAGTAACTTTCTTTCTTTCCTCCTGGTACAGGTGCACAATGCAGTGGGTGCCCTGGCAAAGGCTGTCTATGAGAAGATGTTCCTGTGGGTGGTTGTTCGCATCAACCGACAGCTGGACACGAAGCAGCCCAGGCAGTACTTCATTGGTGTGCTGGACATTGCTGGCTTCGAGATTTTTGATGTAAAGAAATGAGTTAGTTTGTTAAATGGTTCTTAGAAGAGCCATCCAACTATTAAGGAAACTCAGAGAAATATCTTGTTTTATTTTACATGACAGTGGAAAAATGATTATGTACCCATAGGAGCTTAGAAGCACCTGGCCATGCAAAGGTTATGCATTTACATGAAGAAGAACTCAGTAATAACACTCTCCAGATGTACAAACATTCTTATAAGGCATAGAAAGTGCATACTGAAGGAGTGTCATATGGGCTGTTATAGGCTAAAAATACTGGCAAAGGAACACAGGTTTTTTGCAATGTCAGTTTTGATGCACTAGGACAAGAAAAATTATGTGTTTCAGGATGCAGTGAAATACAAGGACTTGACCTGAATGAAGAAAAGTTTTGAATGGAATAACTGAAAGATTAAAATTGAATCAAAAGAAAGTGTTGCAACATTCCTAAGGACTGATTTAAACTTTTTCCCTGAGTGTGCTTTATAACTGTGCACAGATTAGGAATATTTGTTACAAAGAATACCAGAAAATCCTTGGACAGCACTGAATTGGATGTCTATCTTTCTTCAGTACGAAGGGAAAGATGTTATTAAGAATGATGCACATAGCACTTAGTATACTGCAGTTTTCACTGTGAGAACTTGTGAATTTAAACTTCTGTTTATCCTCTTCCAACATAAAATACCATTGTTGCATGACTGCAGACATGAGAGAAGAGAATTGTAGTGCTAGTCTTCAGATGCATTAGATGCAATTACATAGAGATTCTCTGACCACAGGCACTTTTTTCCTATGTTGAAAACCCATGGTCAGTGTTAGGACATTTGCCCTGATTCACTAGATAAAGCTGATAATTAATTCACAGGTCAGGCTCAACTGTGTCCTGTACATGCTTGTTACAGGAAAGATGCTGTAGGAGAGTGCTACACGTAATCATAGATGTAGTCTGAGCTGGAAATAATGGAGTAAAACCTCAGTGCTCAGTGTTTTGGAGAAATAGGAACAGAGTTCAAAAATACCTGCACCTGTCTGTGTTTTGCAGTTCAACAGCCGGGAGCAGCTGTGCATCAACTTCACCAATGAGAAACTGCAACAGTTCTTCAACCACCACATGTTCGTGCTGGAGCAGGAGGAGTACAAGAAGGAGGGAATTGAGTGGGAGTTCATTGACTTTGGGATGGACCTGGCTGCCTGCATTGAGCTCATTGAGAAGGTATCCCTCCATTTCAGGTACATTATGCATCTGGAAATTCTGTGGTTACTTGGCATCAGTTTTCAGAGGACTCTACCACAATCATATTCAAACATTCAAGTTTGGTTATTCAAAATACCTGAAAATGTCACTTACAATATTTGTGTGGTTTCAACAGCTTCATGGCAGCAGCTCCATACAGAGCAGTTTTTAAGAGCCAAAACACTGCAAATCTACCAATAACAGTTTCCTTCCATAACTGTTAGATTTAGTTTCCACTATAGAGATGATGGTCATCCTCTCATGCATCGCTTGGAGTGCTAAGAGAACAGTCCAGTCCATTAGTAGACAGGTCACTGTGATTAATAGGATCTTAAGCAAAAGAGCACTTTTATTAAGACCTATCCATACACTGTAAGCTGTTTAGACCAAGAGTTTTTGCAAATACTACATTTTTAAGTTTATTTTTCAAATTTTCTGGCACAAATGTAAATTTTCATCAGTCACTGAGCCTTTGAAAGTAAACTGAGTAAAGTTCAAACATACTGTTTGGATTTGAAATGAGACAAAAGTATGGCCTTACTGAGACCACAGCCTTTATTTTTGATTTCATACTCTATGGATGAAAGATCAGACAGCTTTGTGTCATAAGGTCAATTCATCATCTGTCCTTCTCTTGCCTTCTCCCAGCCCATGGGCATCTTCTCCATCCTGGAAGAGGAGCGCATGTTCCCCAAGGCAACTGACACCTCTTTCAAGAACAAGCTCTATGACCAGCACCTGGGCAAGTCCAACAACTTCCAGAAGCCCAAACCTGCCAAAGGCAAGGCTGAGGCCCACTTCTCCCTGGTGCACTACGCTGGCACAGTGGACTACAACATCTCTGGGTGGCTGGAGAAGAACAAGGACCCCCTGAACGAAACGGTGGTGGGGCTGTATCAGAAATCATCCCTGAAGACACTGGCCTTACTCTTTGCCTCTGTTGGTGGGGTGGAAGCAGGTGATTTCTTTAAAATCAGTTTTCCTGTAATTTATAGGAAAAAAAAAAATCTTGTAATAAAATTTAACAATAATACTTACATTTCTAAAATTGAAAACCCAAAACCTCATCAACTTTTTGGAACTCAGTATAGTAAAGGATATTACAATTCCCTAGAGACCATAATAGATCTGTAGTTTTAAAACCAGACAGCTATACTGCGACATTACCCAGACTAGCTAAGAAACCAGATTGTGCAGTATGGGCCATTCCCAAATACTTCAGGGAATACAATCAAATGTATCAGCATGCTGCTAAATACATGCATACCCTTAGCTGTAAAGATACATAAATACTGCATTTAGTGTATCACTAGCTATTAATTTAATTCCTTAAATATCATTCTGTGCAAAATGTTACATGTTATTTCCTGATCACATTTTCTGAACTTCAGCTTGAAGTCACTGGTTTTCATTCTCCTGCCATCTGAAAAAAATTGTCTCCCATTGTAACTTTAACCACTGTATCCATTTGCAAATTACTCTTTGCCTCTTACAGTGAAGAAGCAGGTGAGTTCTATCAAATCATGGCAGCCTCTTCCAAATTGTATTTTCTTGTTTTGGTGTCCACTATCATTGCCAGAACTAGCTTTCCAAAGACACGACTTATATCTCAAAAATGCACGTTTTTATAGGGGTTAAAAAAGTTTCAAATCTGCCCTCTGAGGTGATTTGAGTCAGGGAGAATGTTGCTGACAGCTGCTCATTTTCAAGGCTCTGAATCACAGCTGGAATCATAAAATCTCAGAATGGTTTGGATTGGAAGGGACCTTAATGATCATTTAGTTCCACCTCCCTGCCCTGGGCAGGGACGCCTTCCACTATCCCAGGTTGCTCCAAGCCCTGTCCAACCTGGCCTTGGACACTTCCAGGGATGAGGGAGCCACAGTTTTTGTCTGGGCAACCTGTGCCAGGGCCTCAACACCCTCACAGGGCAGAATCTCTTCATAATATTTAATCTAAACCCGCTCTCTTTCAGGTAAAAGCCATTTGCCTTGACAAAAGTCGCTCTCCAGCTTTCTTGTAGCCCCCTTAGGTGCTGAAAAGTTTCTTGAGGTCTTCCTGGAGCTCTCTCTTTTCCAGGCTGAACCACTCCCAGTATTCACAGCAGACATGTTCCAGCCCTCAGAGAATCTCTGTGGCCTCCACTGGACTTGCTCCAACAGCTCCACGTCCTTCCTGTGCTGGGGGCCTCAGAGGTGGATGTAGTACTCCAAGTGGGGTGTCAAAAGAGCAGAGCAGAGGGGCACAGTCCCCTCCCTCAACATGATAGTCACACTTCTCTTGATCCTGGACAGGTTTGGCTTTCTGGGCTGTCAACACACATTGCTGGGTCATGCCGAGCTTCCTGTCTGCCATCACCCCCAAGTCCATCTCCCCAGCACTGCTCTCAATCCATTCTCTGCCCAGTCTGTATTTGTGCTTGGGATTGTCCCAATCCACGCGCATGTCTTTACACTCGGCCTTATTGAATGTCATGAGGTTCTCATGGTTTCACCTCTCCAGCCTATCTGGGTCCCTCTGGATGGTCTCCCTTCCCTTCTGTGTGTGACCCCACCGCACAGCTCGGTGTAATGGGCAAACTTGCTGAGGGTGCTCTCAATCCCACTGTCCATGTTGCTGACAAAGATGTCAAACCAGCGCCTTTCCCAATGCCAGAACCCAAGGAATCCCATTCACCACCTGACACAACATCTCTTGCTCAGTTCTCCACTACTGTCATCTTTATGCCCACCTCTGAATCATATGTAAAAAAGCATGTCTCACCTTTGGCTGCACAGGGTACATAAACAGTAGGCTTTCACAATAAATGCCAATATTTATTCAGGTCAATTCATTATTTGGAGTAGAATTTTTGAAAGCTATCAAATATAGTGATATTTCAGATAAAATTGTGTTATTAGTGTTATCTATGAAATTTCCAGAGCAAAACTGGAAAAATATTTTACATTTTGTTTTATTCCAGTATTCTTCCAAAAGAAAAGAATACTATGTTCATATGGTTCCAGCACTTATGATGCCATTATAGTAGTTTTACTGCAAAGGTGATTGTGCAGAACAAACATTTATTAATATAAAAATTTGTTCGTAATTTTTCAGGAGTACTTAAGTTGATGACCAATCTGCGCAGCACTCGCCCACATTTTGTGAGATGCCTCATCCCCAATGAAACAAAAACACCTGGTAAACTCCTGAAGCATATAGAGATTTTTCCGTGATACTGGAGATCTTTGTGTTGCAATCCTCAATATTCACTTGTGCTCTGAATTGTCAGGTGCCATGGAGCACGAGCTGGTGCTGCACCAGCTGCGCTGTAACGGCGTGTTGGAAGGGATCAGGATCTGCAGGAAAGGGTTCCCCAGCAGAGTCCTCTATGCTGACTTCAAACAGAGGTCAGGTTTCTCCAGCATGCCATGTCATTGTAGCTGTCTCCATGTATACAATCTTAACCTGGTGGGACAGTTTAGGGTCATGTTATGACATTAGTCTATCTCCTAGGGATAGGATAAGTACTTTTTGTTGTGTTTGCTCAGCAGCACATCTCGCCTGTTCTTTTGATAGCATCATATGACTCACTGAAAGCAAACAGGATGTGCTGATGCACTCCCTAGAAAGGTCCTGATATTGTCTGATGCAAGAACAGCTAGAATTTGTATAAGCAATTATCAGGGAACAGCAATGACCTACTGCTTCCTAAGAGAATGGTAACTGGGAGATGATGGGGCAGACTCTCACAAACAACACTCAACAGGGTGTAGTCCAAGAGAGTTTGAACACAGTGGCCAGAGCTGGGAGCTGGTGAGGGGTACATAAACAGTTCCAGACAAGGCAAGCATTCTATCAGATCCAAAGGCCGTCCCAGTAGTGCTGCCAAAGAGCAGCAAAACATGGGGCTAGAGAGAACACTGGAAACAAAGTTCCATTATCTGCGAAAGAGCTCAGTGGAGGAGATAATTACCTGCAGGAGAAGTGCAGGGTGCTAGAGACTAGAGACAGGGCTGGAGAGCAGGTATGAGGTAACTCATGCAAGAAATAAGGTCCTAGGCCTAAGCTGAAATAGAGCCCATGTGCCCATGGTGGAGCCCCCAGGTGAGACATGTCACAGATGTTAAAGACCTATTGGTGTTTTCAAGAGAACAATTTGTTTACTTAGAGACAGATTAGACACTGTGCCAGGTTTTTTTACAGTCCCAACTAGCTCTAATTCCAAACTAATTTATCTTTTTTGTGTCCTCTATATGTTAGTTATTTAACTAATGCATTCATTACAATATTTGACAGAGAGTTACCTTTTTTAAAAAATTATATTACTGTTGTGTCATCTACGCCACATGGGTAAGTTTCTCACACTGCTCAGAAAATGTATCTCCATGTCACAAAAAGTCTGTCAAGGTTCAGCTAAGACATGGTCTTGCCAGGTTGGTAAGCCAGAGAGCTTGGCTTAAAAAGGTTTGTTGTCTTGGGTAATAAGAATGCTCTTACATTCTGCGGACAAGATTAGAGGGCATAGGAGCTTAAGTGTTGTCCTCCCTGATTCTGCTGACCAAGGGGAGTTTTTGGGTTTGAAAAGATGCATTCTTCAGGTCAACAGCTGGTTATGTGGCTCATGTCCCAGTCAGGGCTTTGGTCATTATGGCTACGTCTTGTTTAGTGAGGAATAAGAACTTTTGGGGAGTGGTAGGGTTATCTGAACAGATAAGGTAAGAGCACATTTGACAGTATGCTTACTGATTTCATGGTCAGGGCTTTAAACTAGGTTTGCTGGGGAATAGGAACAAAATTCCCCAAATAAAAAGACAAATGGAAGCAGGGAGGAAGAATCTAGGGGGCAACCTTGATGGATAAGATTCTCACACCTCCCCTGAGAAAACAGCATGACAAGAAAAAAGTCCCTTGTATCTGGAGTCAAATATATAGCATGGACAACATGCAGGAGGAATTTGAAGCCTGTATACAGTCACTGCAGAGCTAAGAGCTCCCCAAGATCACAGACCCAGGGTGCCCTTATGACTGGAGTGCTGTGTTTTTAAGGACCATATCTACAGAGCACATGAATGTGCAGGAAGGTAAGCAATTTTGGCAGGAGACTTTATATTCTGAATAGAAAATTATTACTAGGCTCAAATTTAAAAAGGAAGTATATAGAAAGTGGAACAAAGGTGAGTGTCCTTTGAGAAATATAAGGGCATTGCTCAAATATATAAGGATGGAACCAAGAAAGATGAACTGTAGAGGAAAATTGAGCGAGGAACCACTTAAGCAAACTGGACATACACAAGCCAAATAAACTGGATGGATGCATCTGACTGTGCAAGGGAAGCTGGCTGATTCCATTGCAATTTCTTTATTACATTGATGACTGGTAAAGCAAGATGCAGGATTTAGGAAGCCACAGCAAGACAGCCTTACTTCACCCTGGAAGTAATGTCAAGGCACATGAGGGAGAAAGTCACTGGAAACTGACTGCATTGATTTATCAAGGAAAGTTCTTCTTGGTGTCTGCAGTAGCCAAATGTGGTCGTTTTGAGTAGGAGACAAACTTGTCCAACAGTTCCTGATCCAACAGTTCTGGTAAGATACAACACCGCATGTCCTCAGTCTCCTTACTGCTCTATGCCTCTGGCTAAGAAATACAGTTTCAATATTACTCTGTGTATCAAGAGGAATTCCATCAACTTTTAGCGACTTTTCTAGATAAGAAACAAGAAAGATGGAGAAGTTCTGTATTAAGGGCCTAGATAAGACCTGGAAAGTGAGGCTATGGATCTTTCCCTTCCTTTCAGGAATTCCCAGGCTACAGGTACAGGGAAATGGAAGTTGCAGCCTTTTTATCTTCACGGCTCTCTCTCACTCCACAGGAGGAGCTCTCCAATGCCAATCTCATCAAGTTCTGCAAGATCCATCATGACGTGGAGGAAGCCGAGGAATGGGCTGGCGTTGCAGAGTCACAGGTCAACAAGCTCCGAGTGAAGAGCCGGGACATTTATAGGAAGAATTAAGGAGAAGAATGAGAATCTAGAAAGCTGAAAAGGGAGTTGGGAATGCACAGAATGTGAAACTCCCTCACAGGTTTACAAAACTGTAGTTTGTTCCTTTAGAAATTTGTAGATAATAAAGATTGTAGAGATCTCGGCATAACAAGTGTTTCAAGTTACTTCTCTTTTTTCTTCTGCACTCTCAGTAATCTTTTCTAAATCCTGAACTTTCTCTATTATCTATTGTATACTTGCATTATTATGAATCCTTATAGATAATAATGGAAAATTATGAAATATATAGGTACATAGATATGTTTTTATATATTCCATTATTATTATTCCATTCTATACACATTCATATATATACTCCATATAATACATGGCTGACAATGGATAGTCGTGATAATGAAACGTCAAATAAGGAAGTTATTTTTGACATTGAGTGTATGAAAGTGCCCTTGCCATGGCCTAATCAGGTTTTCTGCAGTATGGTTTTTATGCTGACTTAATTTCTCCATTTCACTCAGGGCCACAATAAGTAGTATGATACTCAGATTCAGGGAAGAACTGTTTGTGGGATGAAGGTGTTCATTTTGTTGAAGATTTCCTCAGTGGTAGGAAGGTAGGGGTTTATTAAATTATTTTAATTTCATTGTATTTGTATCAATGAATGTGCTAGCAATCTAACAAAGGATGTTTTATAGAAATAGTAACAGCCTTTTCTGATATCAGCTGACATATCTAGGAAACATGAATATCATGTACTGAACAGCCTTACTTCAGCCTGGCTTCAGGATCCTGAAGAAAGCTTTATGTGATCTATGTTGGACCTCAGCTTTAAATCCAGGCCTTTGTTTTATTCCATTGAAGATTTTCAAAGTAAAGATTAATGCACACCTGTTCGTTGATGAGAAAAATCACCCTTTAGCAGAAACACCCAGTTAGCATTAGGTTAAGTCAGGGTAAGTGGGGAAAAGCACACTGAAACCCTCTGAGACAAAGGAAATGGCAGCTAATCGATTTTGGCAGGTAAACCTCTGTAAGCTGGTTACAAAGGGATGTCTGTCTTTACAATGAGTGTGTGTATGTGTGTGTGATAGATTAATCAACCATATTCTAGACCTGTTGAGACTGTTTTACAATGTGATAGCGGGTGATACTAATAAATGCAATTTACAATGGAACGTGGTTTGACCAAAGTGAGTGGACAGTTAAATGACACTGTGTATTTACATGGGGCTAAAGGAGGTATGTTGATCATAAGGTATAATTTATGTATCTATGATTTGGACTTCCATTGAGATAATCTACCCACATACCTCTTTAGATAGAGACTTATCAAGTGTATATCTCTGTCAGGAGATAAAATTAATTTTGCTACCTTAGTTACTTACAGTTGTAGATTAAAGTGGATCTGAGAACTGGATCTAGTGGAACTGAGAGCAGGATCTGGAGGTGCATGTGCTCTTTGCTTTTCCTGCATTTCCCCTGGAGCTATAGGTTGCTTTAGAGTGTGTCCATGCCAGATCTCTCAGGCAGACCAGCACATCATGTTTGGCAGCACTAACACTGTGGAGAAGTGTGAGAATGGATGTTTCTGCATCCATCTCCTGGCAGCAGGGCACCATCCGTCAGTGCCACTAAGGAGCAGTTTTCATTCCACCAGC
Organism: Cephalopterus ornatus; assembly: GCA_013396775.1. Taxonomy (NCBI): domain Eukaryota; kingdom Metazoa; phylum Chordata; class Aves; order Passeriformes; family Cotingidae; genus Cephalopterus; species Cephalopterus ornatus. Next base: position 9,650 of record VZRE01004656.1, read on the forward strand.
CAGACTGTGCTGGTTTTAGAATAGTGATCTTGGTTCAAGTATCTTTTGGCCTTTTCTACCTTCTCAAAGTCAGCAGTGGGAAGTTTGATAGTATATAGCAATTGGCTAGAGCAGTATTTCCTTTGAGGATCTGAAGCTGCCTCCTATGGAAATGCTGGGGTATACTCTCCTCATATCATCAGGTTTTTCGGTTAAAGAACAAAGTAAAATATTGCTCAGAGAACAGGAGGCTGGGGTAAAGGACTTTCATTTTCAGATGTCAAATGAGACAGAAAAGCAGAGCACAGTAAAATGGCAATTTATCCATCATTTCTTCTTTTAAACCAGTGTATTGAAATATGAGCTTTCCCCCTCATTTTCTTTGTGAGTTGATTTGAATGGTCTTTGAAGAAAGTTTAACTGTAAATAATCATTTCCATTTAATACCTGATATTGGTGCTGTAAATGACTCTCTCATTGGCTGTTGGCAATTTATTAAGAGTGGGCTACAAAATGTGGCAGATTATTTGATCATACATACTTGTCTCAGGATTTCTCTCCTTTGACTGTGCAAGGAGGCCGTGATAATGACAGACTCAGAAATGTGAATTTTAAGTATTGGAAGCTCAAAGAGGATCCAATCCCTAACTTCTTCCAGGGGCATGCAAAGAGGAATTTTGGAACCCAATAATTTGCCAAGACTTGAGTTCATTAACTTTGAAAGATGGTTTCTCAGAAGAGCTGATGGCTTCAAAACTAGTCTGTTGAATAACATTTCATTCTGCTTCAGTACATAAAGTACAGGAAAGACATGCCAATATTTTAACAGGTTTCAAGAATGACTTAAAGGAACCAAAATCGGAAGAAACTATAGCCAAGAATTTAGTTATTGAACACATAGTAAAATGTCCATCAGAGGTTTTTGGAGGCACGAGGAAAGACAGTTATTCTCACTGTAGTATTACTATTCATTCTCAGGTGATTTGTCACCAAATGGGTCAGTGGTGAATTGGCCACCTGTCTGAGGGAATGTCTGGCACGAGAGATTCTGTCCATGGAGCTGAATCAACAGGGAAATGCAGAGGCCAATTACCTTCCCACCAATGGACAGGGCTTAAGGTAGGTGCCAAGACTCCTGTTTGAGCTCCTGTGACATCCAGCTGCTTCCTCGTGGCATCTTCAGCAATCTGGCATTCTGGGGAAAGGGTACATTTCCGAGTGGTTCAGCCCCTCACTGCTCCATACCAAGGCTAAACTGAAAGCAGTTAGGTCCAGTTAGCAGAAAGTGGTAGCTAAAATTAGAGCTAAATCCTGAATTAGCTGTTAGAAAACATTGCTACAAGCTGTTCTCTATTCATCTGTTCTTTGAGAGCTCTCACCCCCATTGTCACCCAGAAGCCAGTCCTTCAGCTTTTCTCCACACACAGATTCCTTTCTGCTCTTTCACAGGAGACTTTTACAGGCCCGAAAGGATTGTTTCTCTGCTGAACCCTTCATGATTTTCCTCAATCTTCTGGTTTTGTTTGTATGCCCTTCCTAAATCAGTATCCATTCTGAGTAAGAATTTGGTGATGGCAGAGAATAATCTTTCCTCCATAAACATGTCATCTTGTGCACAAAATCTTTGGATTCCCAATGGGATCTTGACTGGATATGTCCGTCTGTGGTATGAGAGCACATTACATAGGTTTATGCATCACTTTTGTGTTCAAGACTAAAAGGAAGAAGAATTGTCAGATGACAATGGCTTGGGTACTTTGCCCGCTGCTTTGTTCTATTGATTATGTTCATATTCCAACTCTGAAACTATTAGCATGAGTAACTGTGTAACTACAGAGGTAAAATTTGTTAAAAGAAACTTGTTAAAGGTGAACTAAGTTACTAGACAATCTGAAAATGCTCAGCTTTGTTTTGCATTTTTTGAAATGAAATTAAATGCTCCTGAGGGTTTGCCAAGGTCTAGAGACATCAGTGTGTACACCTGTTCCCGTCAAATACGGTGTTGAATTTCTTCTGTGATTTACTAACATGTCGTGACTAATGGACTGCTGCTGATCCAGCATGAACTCTTGCTACAGAGCATGAACTGTGCTATTAGGCACTAGTGTTTGTAGGAAGTCCTTCTCCAGTGGGCTCCTGTACATACACTTTAAATGTATCAATTCTTAACTCCTTTTCTCCAGAGTCTTTTTCTGTCCTTTCATTTCCTATTTGATCTAGATGGATCATTTGAACTCTTCTAATATCTGCTGATTATGCAAAGAGTAGAAAAAATGTTTAGGAGCACATGTGTGTTCAAGGGCAATGGCTGGGACACTCAGCTGTGGCAGAGAATCCCACAGCCAAAGAAAGAACTGTGTATAGGAAAATATGGCAGGGACTTACCATTTTCCTATGGATTGTTGCTGAGAGTTACAACAATTTACACTGTCACAGAAGGGACAAAGGTTTGTCCCACTGCGTATATCGACGTAGGACCTTGCAAAGGGGTAAGGTGTGCTGTGCCAGGAAACCAGCCTGTTTATGGTTACTCTGTTGGTGTAACCTATTTTCTCCATGTTAGCATCAACGACAACAGCAAAAAAATTCCTAAAAAGATATTTTTGTTACAACATTGAAATAGTCTGACTCCACAGAACTTTGAAGAACAGTTTAAATACTTACTCAAGCAGACAGAAAGTGAAAGACTGTGGTTTGTGTGCTGGACTGTTGGATGCTTCCAGTGCAGGGCTCACCTATCCTGAACTGCAGTGCTCTGCTTGAATATCTTGGCCGTCATGGTAGTCAGTAATTTACACTTGCAGCTAAAAGATATGGGATCCAGCTTGCATGAGCCTGGGACTGGTTATCAAACATTCTCTCTTGAGGATAATGTACTGTAAGGATATCAGTGCCTGTCAAATAAGGAATGAGGAGGCTGTCCCTCCAGCAACATAGAACACCCTCACAAAGTGTCAGATTGATCTAGGTCTTAAAGCCTTCACATAAAAATCCAGCTTTAAATGTTCATATCAGTCTTCCTGCAGGAAAACTATGAATTGTGCAAGGATGTGCAGTCCCCAGCATAACAGCAGAAGCAGACATACGGTTTTGCCTTCCTGAATCCAGCATCTGATAGTTTAAAATCTCTGGAACAACAGTTTGTCACATTTTTGTAGTCCCTCACAGGTGATTTGTATTAATGTTCTTTATGTGTTGATTTTCCTGTTGGAAGAAAAGTCTAACAGAAAAACAGTGTTGTGTCCCAGTGGTCAAAAAAAATATCCACGTGCTTTAACACCTTCTTTAACATTCTAGAGGCTGGAACAGAGTGAGCCTTAGCAAATTTATGGATGATGCAGAACTGGGAGGTGTGGTTGATACACGACAGGGCTATGTTGCTATTTAGGTGGATCTTGACAAGCTGGAGAACAGATTGACATAAGTTCAGCAAATGTAAATGAATAGTCCTACATGTGAGAAGCAATAATGCCATGTGTCAGCACAGGTGTGGGGATGATTGGCCGGAAAGCAGAAAAAGACCTGGTAGACACAAGGCCACAGGATCCTGGGCTTCAGTGTGAGAAATGCTTCAAGGAGGCTGAGCGTGGTGCTCCTCCTCCTCTGTACAGCTCTGGTGAAACAATGTCTAGAATGCTGTGTCCCGTTCTAGGCTCCCCAGTGCAAGAAAGGGATGGAGATTCTTGAGCAATTCCAGTGAAGGATCACAAGGTTGTTTAAGGAACTGGGGTATCTAACTATAGAGAGAAGCTGGGATTGTTTAGCCTTGAACAAAAAGAAGCCTCAAGGGAATGATATCAATATATATATTTGATTGGCAGCAGAAGACAAAGCCAGACTCTTCTCAATGCTATGTAGTGACAGAACAAGAGGCAATGGACATGAATTGAAATGTGAGAAGTTCCACTTAAACATAAGAAAGAAGATTTTAGACTGTGAGAGTGTTCAAACACTGGAAATCATTACCCAAAGTGTTTCAGTAGTTTTATCCTTGGAGATATTTCAAACCCTACAGAACATCTTTTTTCTGGTTGACTCTGCTTTGAGTAAGATGGTTGCACTATCTAATCCCCTGAGACCCCTTACGACCTCATAATTCTATGACTCCATGACTTCATGTAATTTGGTTTTACATAAAGTTATAGAAGACAACAAGTTCAACTCTGTAAAGGGTTTTTGGGCACTAGTGATAGTATTTGGTATCTGGATAGCAGTCTGGTGCACACCAGAGGGACTGAAAATGACCGGAGTCATCCCACAGTCTTCCACGACACAGAATAAAAGAAAGGACAAAAAGTGAAGCCTTTAGTTTACATTCTGCTTTTGTGAATCGATTAAAAAATTGTATTTGAAGTGTATAAAAGGTTGAAGTCTATGTCTGTTTGCTGAAGAGCAAGTGGACAACTAGCCATAATCCATTCTGTTTGCTTGGGATGATGTCACAAGGAATATGGAATGGATGATACATATTTATTTTAAAGAAATCACAACATATTTAAATCAAAGATCTTTATTTATTTATTAGTAAGTTATTATCTTACAGCACTTTGCACAAACTACTGATTTTGTGGAATTTTTTTATAGAAAAGTTCTGCACATTTTTAAAATTGGAAGTATCAGTTGGGTTTTCTGTTATAAATGGTACATTTGGGAAACACAGTTTTCCCGCACACTGCACTATGCAGAACTTCACTACACACCCTATAAATTACAGAGGATCACCAGGATCAAAACGGAATATTAATAGAGGTGTAATGGAAAATCAATTTCTCCTCAGTCTGTGATTGGTTGCCATACATGGAGGATGGGCATCACTTTGCAGTGACACACTATTCCTGGAGTCAGGCTGCCTGTCAGCTGGGAAGTGCTGATGCAAAGGTAACTGATCTTGGGAAAAACAAGGATCCATAATAGGCACAAATACACACCTCTGAGAGAAAGTTTAAAATAGATGCATCTGATACCTTGTTTTTATTGCATAGACTTCCAAGTCTGTAATAATCTTGATCTGAAAGAGTGACAGGTATATCTTAGATCATAAGAGCTCCATTACGTTTCGTATCATCAGAGTTGGATCACCACATCTCAGTTCCACAGAAAGTATTTTTCTTGAGGGACTTTAGTTCTGAGAGACTTAACTAGAGAAACTGCTTTAACCTGAGTAATCCAATGCCCAGGAAGAAAGAGTATCTGATTCCTGATATGTAATTTGATGCTTGATATTGGCAGGTGTTTTCACTGTGGGTAATGTTCACCACTTGCACATGTTGCTGGGCTCTTTCAAAATAAAGAGGAACTATGAATAAATATTTTTTAAGCAGTGATGAGTGGAGGTTTGCAATCATTAAAGGCAAATGTTTAATTTCAGAAGAAAGATCAGCTGGGAAACATCTGAAGAAAAGATATACCAGCTTTGGGTATATTCTGTGTTTTTTCCACCCAATTTCATGCCCATTGCCCAAGTACCTTGATGCCTGTCTCTCTGGGTACTGAATGAGTGCCCTGGGAAACAGATCCATCTGCCAAATCTCTGCTTTGTCCTGGCACTTCAGGAGGGGCAGGCAGGTTGTGTCTGGTGCCTCCTCACACCTCAAGTCCTTGTGAGCAAGGGTGCCAAAAGAAGTGGCTGAAAACAAGAAAGGAAGGAAAAGGAGAGGTATTGATGGGGACTGGGAGGACAGAAAGTGTTTAGGACACTCCTGGGAGACTTGAGAGAGGATGAGCACACTGGGCACACCACATGACAGGCTATTTTACAAGCAGGTAACTCTTTGAGACACAGATTGAGTGTGACCTTCATGCAAACAACTGTGAGGCAGTGAGGTCCTGGTCCTTCTCACAATGCCAGCCCGACTCCTGAAGGGACATATCCTGTGCAGAAACAGTTTGGAGAGTCTTAGGTGGGCTGGAAAACACTGTCAGTCAGTTACTGTCATGTGACTAAAGGATTGATTTGGGAAGAAAGAACAAGGTGGTCATTAGAGTTACTGCTGAGCAGTAAATGGTTTCTCACATTGCTCCAAAACACCTTTCCTTTTACTCACCTCCCTATTTCTTTTTGGTTTCTCCTGCCTCCTAGTCCCTACTGTATGCCTCTCTTTCTCCCTGTCTCTCCTATTCCACCCCATCAGAATTATTAAAACGGTCATGAGAATGGATGAACTCCTTTATGACTTGAAAAGAATGGCTTACACTTGATTAGTGATTGAAAAGATAATCTAGTGAGCTGAAGCTGATACAAGATGGATTTATTTGTATAACTCAACTGAGGAGAAAAAAAAAAAACAAGGAGGAATAAAGATCTCCTCAGGCTGAAGTAAAGTATTAGGGGTAAAATGAATAAATGTAAAGAGTCTTTTTGCTAAATCACTTTTGAGAATTAGAGGTACATTTCTGATCCTGAAACACCCATATGTTAGATCCAGCTTTTGAGAATTTTATAGGTAAACAAATTTTATTGAAATTGAGACCTGGAAAGACGCCATCAAATTCTGGTGAAATTCTGGTCACTGCAGTGGTGAGCACCATATCATAAATTTTTCTTCATCCCTGTATTGTTCCTCATTATAATTTGTTACAATGTGGGACCTGATGAGATTACAGAATTGACTATAAGGTATGATTGTTACAGACAGACTGGGAAAGTGTCTAGTTCCGCGTTCCTATGCTTCTGTTTTCCATGTGACAGCACTCTTGCTTTTAATGTAAGCTCAACCTTCTTTTTTGTCCCAGCTGGACTGTCAGGAGAACGATGTTCTTCTGCTAAAGGCATTTTGGCTGTGTCATGGATAACGAATTAATGACGGGGTATTTATCCAGTTTCTCTATCTGGACAGTCGTGGAGAGCACAAACTATATTCTTAGGTGGACAAATGATATGCCAGAATACCAACCCATGAATAGTAATCTGTAAATCAGAAAAATCATTTAACAGAAACCTTCAGGCATGCCAAACATTTCTCACCTTTAGGGAGTGAATTGCTGGAGGGAGAACCTTGTGCCTTGTAAATAGTGAATTTATAACAAGGGGTAGAAGTATTGCACTGACTTGTGACTTTACATCTGTTCTAAAATGACTGATGTGATGGCCTCTTCCAGAATTACTGTGGCACATAATTACTTTTTTTTTTTTTTAAATTTGCTTCTCTTTGTTTATGTTATTAGCAGCAGATTAGTGCTCCCTGTGCTGTCTGGCACCCACCTGCCTTCTCTTCTGGGTGAGCTGCTTGCTGGAGGTTATACAATACCATGCTAGGAAAGGGTTCATTCATGCCACATTGTACTACTGACACTAGAAGGGGAATCACATTCTTCCTGCACATGCCAAACACTTTGTTGGCCTCCATCAGAAGAGCCCTGAATGCTCTGCATAAAGCAAAATCCAAACGTCCTTGTTATGCAGATAATCCACTGTTTAGTACATGCCATGCCATAGAGTCTTCCCAAACAATCCAAGAAGCCATTGCATGTATGGATTGTCTCCTGGGCATGTTAACAAGCCTTTTGCCAGGACTGCCTCTGTCGGAACTTCCACGTGGACATCTCAGCTGAGGACAGGGGGGACCTGCCACTCTGGCAGTTGTGAACTGCTGGAAGCCCAGCACCTTCCACTGAGCTAAATGCAGTCAGCATCCTCAGCCCTGTTTCCCTAGGCTTTGGGAGACTCACAACAGGGTTTTTCTGTGAGAGGGAGATTCATGGCAGGGGACCAGAGATTTCCTCTGGGAGGGAAAGACTGTCAGAGTGACATGGGGCCAGTGATGCTTTCCTAGTCTGTAGAGGGTGTGTTATCTCAGCTGCCCTGCTCCACAGCACCTCCAAGACTTCTCTCTGGCCCAGTTTTCCCTTCCTTCTCTCCCTGTCCCTCAGGAGATGACAATGCTGTTCTGACCCAGGGCTGACTGAGCCATGAGTGTGGTGGGGAGGTTCCAGGCTTTCCCACTCTTCTCTGTTCTGAGTCTGGGATGACAGCAGAAGGTTTAGTTGTGCTGCAGTCGAGAGAGGGCAGGACATGTCTAAGCTCAGAGCACATTGCTGTGTGGAGTCTTCTGTGGTGAATTCAGGAAATTCCCTGCAAACTTTGCTGTGTTAGTGCCTGCTGCAATCTTTGAATCTGAGATGGGGGCAGGGGCAGGTGGGGTAGCACAGAGAAGCTGCTGCAAACCTTTCTCAGGGGTACCTGTGATGTGCCCAGCGTGATGATCCTGGTTCCCTAAGGAACTCTCATGCCACATAGGAGACCTCTCTCCAGGTGAATTTTATGGAAACCAGAGAAGAGGGACATTTCTACCACCTCACTCCTGCTGCCAAAGCAGAAAAAGAGTCCTCCCGCCTCCATGGAAAACCAGCAGTGGAGAAATCTCTTTCCTGAGAAGTTTTTCAACAGCCTAGGAAGGTTTTCACCCCTTGACACAAAGGAACCTATTTTCTTAACCCCCCTCAAAAAAATAAAATTGTGAGTATTTGCATGAATTTACTTCTCAATAAGGAAATGGATGACTGGGAAGATGAAACAGGAAGGAATAAAGAAATTTGTGTTTAGAAACATTCATGACTTTCTAAGGAAAAAGACACTATTCTGTGCGTTCATGAAGAGGTTTCTTCCCAAGAAGAGTCCAGGCTCTGCACAGACACTGCAGAATCAACACAAAAACAAAATATTAGAGTAACATAAATAGTATGTGGGCAAATGTGCATGTACATTCATTTCTATGAATTTCTATTTCAATTTCTTGAATGCAGAAAGAAATAGTTATTTTAGCGTAATTTATGATGTCTTGAATGGTATAAATCCTTGTGTTCTTATTATAGGAACATATCATATACTCTGTGCAGCTGACAGAGTCAAATGCCACTCTCACTCCCTGGAGAGTTCTAATCTCCCCCTCAAATTTTAAGATGTCAGTGAAAAACAATCTTCATGTTTCTGAAACCCAACCCCAAGGAGCAGTGATACTAACATCCATAAAAATAACTGTTCTGGGATCCTTAGGGATATATCACTGACAGAATTGCTCAGGCAAGAACAGTGCAGATGTCCATATCATAAATTTGAAGAGGTTACTGGCATGATTCACGTGTGGCAGAATAGGAACAATTCTGTCTTGTTACAGCCTGCCACATACTCTGGAGAGAACATTCACGGCCCCAGAGAGTGCCTCTACTGTGAGAGGAACCATCCTTTAGAGAACATTTGGTGTCACATATTCCTCAAAACACTGGTAATTAATCTGCACAGCTCCTCACCACAATCAGTGGCTACTGAATGTTTCCATTCATTTTCAAAAATCTGCCACAAAAATTCTTGGGAGGAGAACCAGGCTCCTGATCCCACACACAAGAAAGACATCAGGACTGGGATGTGCCAGCCAGGAGCACTTGGGGTATGTGCCAGAGTTCAGGGAAAGCCTCGGCACATCTTCCTGTCTCATCATTCCTGTGCTTTGTCAGCCTCAGACACCACCAAGGCCCACAGCACTGCCAGGGGACACTGCTCTGGGCTGGCCTTTGGGTCGACACAGAGCAACTGCCATGTCCTGACATGTCTGTCACAACAAGCCAAAGGGCAGCAGCAAGGCAGGGAGGTCCCCCTTGCAAAGAGGACTTGGAGAGCCTGGAGCCCAGGGGCTGCTGCTCTGGAGCCAGGACACCCCTCTGTTTGCACTGGCAGCAGCCGAGCACAGGCAGTGCCAGTCCCAGGCACTGCTTGTGGCTCTGGGCAGAGCACACACCTGGGAGGCAAGGTATTCTGTGCATTCATGGAGTGGATGGAAAGCTGCTGGAGCCAGGCCTGGCTGGGGCCTCTCTTTGTCTGGGCAAAGCAGCTCAGGCTGGTCCCAGTGGCACTGGCTCCAGGTAATGCTGGCTCCAGGTAATGGGGGCTCCAGGTAATGGGGGCTCCAGGTGAGACTGTCTTCAGGCTGACATTGGTTTCCAATTTGGCAAGTCATCCATGTGAAGTGCCTGAAACAGAGCCTGGGGAGGCAACACCCAACAGGATGGATTTGCAGGGATCTGTTCCACCTAAAAGTAAGTATGTGGCTCATCAGTGCCCCTTGGGTGCTGGCCAAGGCCCAAGAGCCATAAGCTGAACTCTTCCAGGCTTCACCCTCAAGGGAGCTTCTTTGTTCCCCCATGGTCTCACAAATTCTGCCTTTACCCTGTACCCCCTGAGTCAGTAATTTCTGAGTGTGTAGTGCTAGGACAACACAGAATATTTCAGCAGAGGTGCCACCGGGCCTTTATACAGAGTCATCAGTGCTGCCACAACAGTTTCCAAAGTACCACAGCTGGGGCACTCCACATTTTTTTTTAAGATGAGACTGAATGTGGCACTTAGTGTCATGGTCTAGTAACCGCAGTGGTAGTGGATCAAGGGTTGGACTTGGTGATCTCAGAGGTCCTTTCCAACCCGGCTGATTCTATGATTCTATGATTGTGCCTATTTGGGAAACCCACTGAACACGTGATTTTTGTTAATGCTCTCACCTCTTATTTTCAGTCACCCTTTGCTGTTGTGCTCTCATGTTACCTCTGAGCTAATGGAGGAGTGTTGTATTTACTGCAGTGTTACATAGCCCATGTGGATCAAATATTAAGTTACCATCTCGATTGTTAAGGCAGCAACAAACTCAATCCAAATTTTCTTGTTTTAGTGCAGATTGTCCAACAGTCACAGCTATCTTGGTACATCTGTGACTGGTTTTAGATGCAAGGGATTTAATGAGTGGTAGAGGCTTCTCCCACAAGGCTCGTAGATATTTCACCTTTCCCAGAAGAGTTACTGCAAGAACTCTGCCAATTTAAAAAGTGACGTGATACCTTTTTTGTTGCTCTTTCATCCTGGGATCTCCTATTAGTTTCTTTAATTAGCACTTTTTGCTGGATTTCAGTGACACTGATTGAATACTGATGCCCATGATGTGTTTTAAGGCTGAAGGACTGACAAGTTGCCCTGCCAGTCCAGTAAAAGCACAGATATTATTCTCTATTCTTCCTCTACATTACCTTTTTCATCCTCCCATGTTGCAGACCAGGAAAGATATCTTGACCTGAAATTTTCTCATTAGGGCAGGATTACACCTACAACAAGCCTTCAGCACCTATAGTCCAGATAACCACAGTGTAACTGAGCCAGAAATGGGCAGCGATAGGGCTGCTCACACCAACATCCCTGGCAGGGACTCACACCCACATACTGGGGGGTTCCTCAGGGGCCCCTTTATCTACCAGCAGGCAGCTGGCAAACTCTGCCTGCTCTTCTCCAGCGTGATTTCTCTTCTCTCACTCAGGAGAGCAGTGGCTAGTTAAGGCCTGGACACTAATAACTCCAGCAATTATAGAACCACTGTGCCCGTGGGTGTGCAGGGAGAACAAGCTTATCACATGGGGAAAAAGATATTCCTTTTCCCTGCCAACCCCATGAGATAAGTTTGTGGGTTGTAGCTCTGACTTGCGGTTCACATGCCCTACTGATGACATCATCAAAAACTTTGCCTCTGTGTGTGATATTCTTTTGCTTAAGGTAACAAGCAGCCAGCAGCTGACAGGAAAGGCTCCAACAGGTAGCTATTTCTTATCTGTGACATATGTTCTTTGATCCTGTATCTCTTTGTTTTATTGCTATAGATAGGAAATAGTGGAAGATGTAAAGACAGATTGTTTCTCTCTACTTCTTAGAGCTTCAATTCCCAGCTGAGAAAAGCTTCAGGCTTGTTTGCCACCATGAATCACACCCGCCTTGTCCAGCTGAGACTATAGTACCTCAAGAACAGTGCTAGGCATGGCTGTCATTGGACTCCTCATCACCTGGCTCCAGCTTGCATTAGATAGATGGTATGTTTAACACCAGGATTCTGTGTTCACTGAGGTACAGGATTGTTTGCACAGCTATAAGCAGAAGAAATCTGAATGCAAGGGCAACAAAAAGCAAATCAGATGGAGCTGGGAATTATATGTCCCTGGATGTGCACGAAAGACCCACATGCATTTGCAAGGGCTGGAAGACAGTCTGAACGCGTTTTGAATCACCAAAACTGGTCTTGGGAAGGAGAATAAATCGGTTAACTGCAATAAGCTTTACCTGATAACTTCTTTGGAAGTTTCAGTTAATGGTTTACTGCTTCATTAATGAATGCATAATTGGGGTGCAGGAGTAAATGTGACCCCTAAGGTTTTAGTCTGGTTGCTACATAATCTTCAGAGAATGTAGACGTAGTCCCATAAGACTGGCATGTGTGCGATGTATTTGCTCTGCAGAAAGCTTTTGCTTAGAAATGGAAGCTCATTCAAGTAAGAAAACATGCAGAAGGTCCATGGAGAAAAGACATTTTAACAGAGAGAGACAGTCTGAGTTTTGAGGCCGTATCATGATGTCCCTGAATTACTTTTTAATTTTTGTGCCACTAAGTCAGGTGCCAGAACAAGTCCCTACCATCTGGGATTGCACTGCACTCCAGGGATCCTTTCTGTGCCACTGCAGCATTCTGATAATTCTCAAATGAAAGAACTTGTCATCGGTTCCAACTTTCAACTCCAAAGGACACACCCAAAGGTTTAACTTGCTGCTGCATCCTCACACACAAGGCAGCACAGGTCAATGAGCTCAGTCTTGTCTCCCTGTGCAACTGGAACAGATCAGCACCAAGCTGCCATTCTGTGTTCTTATGAACTGTGAACTTTTAAAGTTGTGTCTTGCTCTGAATTCAGGAGTGTCTGCCTGCTGTGTTTAGTAGGTTTTGGATTTTGAGGCTTTTTTTTTCCCCAGAGTGGGAAGAAATCTGCTACCATGATATTCCTGTAACCAAGAAGGGAATGGTTTAAACTGTTCTTCTGACTAGAATTGGAATCAAGTTAACATGCAGACACACCACCTCTGGAGCTCATCTATGGACGAAGGGCAAGAGGCTGGGTTCACACAGGCTGAAAAGTTATTTATTGTAATTTATTGTGATTTGACAAAAGAAACATTGTCAGAAAGAGGTGCAATAGGAAACTTGGGTGAAAAAAACAGACAGACCACAAACTCCCCAAACAGATGAGAAAGCTTCAGCTGACCTGTTGCATTGAGTAAAGTTAATTCTTGTCCTTAGTTTAAACAAGGAACAGCCACCAATTTCATAGTAGTTAGGAACTACTGACAACATGATCCTCGGGCATCAGGTTGGACTATAGTCAGTGCAGCTGGTGGGACTGACAGTGGTACCTGCTGAGCCTGAAAATGGTGTGTTTACACAGGAGGCTTGGAAATTCCACTGCAGCAGCACTTAAAAGAAGGAAATGAGACATCATTAGCATCTTTTTTCTGCCCCAAAAGTTATGGACTGGTTTTAGCTGTGATAGAGCTAAATTTCTTCATAGTATTTTGTATGGAGCTGTGTTTTGGATTTGTGATTAAAACACAAAATGTTGGTGATAGCAGGCATGATTGCATTATTGCTGAACTGTGCTTACACAGTGCCAAGGCTTTGCTGCTTGTCACGCTGCCCCACCAGCAGATCGGCTGGGGGGGGCACAGGAAACTGGGAGAGGACACAGGTGGGACAGATAATCCCAGCTGGCCAAAGGAGTATTGCTTACCATATAGTATATGTAATATAATGTTCAGCAATTAAGTCTGAGGCAAGAAGACTGGGGGACATTTGGAATTATGGTATTTGTCTTCCCAAGTTACCATTACTTGTGATGGAGCTACTTTCCTGCCTACCAACAGGAAGTTGTGAATGAATCCAGTCACTCTTGCAAAGAAGAAACCATGGAGTTACAGACTCACCTCTGACTCCATGCTGCTTTCCACTCCTTTATTGGCAGACGTATTCCGACCACAGGAGCAGAGGGCTTGAGGGAAATGTAGAAAGGAAATGGTGAAATATTTAAAGATAGGTGGTTGTCCTCTACTTGTTGGAAGCTTGTAGCCCAGGTAACATGTTCTAGGTCATGTGCCATTTTGGTAGCCCTTCACTGGACCCCCTGCAGTTTCTCCACATCCAACTTGAACTTCAGAGCCCAAAATGCAGTACTGTATTCCAGGTGTGACTGGAACAGCCCCAAGTACAGGAGGGTAACTTCTTTCAGTCTGTTAGACGCAATGTTCCTAATGCAGCCCACAGTGGGATTTGCTTTCCTCAGGATGAGAAAGCACTGCTGGCTTGGAGTCAAACTGTCTCTCACAACCCCCCCTCCAACATCCTCCCTAGCAGGGCTACTGCTGAGACACTTCCCTGTCCACACAGTGTGATTCTGCCCCAGCTGGAAAACTGCACTACTTAATGAGCCTCAAGAGGTTTCTGTTGGCCTCATCCTCAGGTTTATCAAGGTCTCCCTGGATTGAATCTTGGTCATCTGTGATATTCAGTCACTCCCATGGGTTAGTGTTACGTGCAAATTTGCCAAAGGTGCAATCTGCAACTCACTCATAGGGTATTGAAGAAGATTTTGAAAGATAAGTTCCTTGTTATGAACCACAGGGGTACTGTTCTCATTAACAACTGCCAGCCAGAGACTAATTAGCTGCGGATTTCTAGCCCTTGAACAGTTCAGACAATTTTCAAAGGTCACAACCACCCATTTGTCCAGCCCATCCTCAGCTTCCAAATGAGATAAGATATATTATGAAAACACTTACAGCTTTACAGAGCCTGAAGATGTTTAGCAGTGTGTTTCAAAATGTGTGTTATTTCCACCACCATCTCCTCATCCACACACTAAGGGAAACTTTCCAGTTAATGAGGTGAATAGCACCAAGAAACAACATGGATGGGGACTGCAGGACAGAGTGTCCTAATGGGATACAGACCAATAGTCTTGAGATGCCTCGACTTTGCCACTCGACCTGTGCTGCCTTGCTGATGTGATTCTTGCTCCTGAATTCACAGTAACAGAACATGGGGGAGGGGAAGCCATGGCTAAGGGGTGGCAGAGAGTGAGGCAGCTGCCTCTCCATCTCAAGAAGAATTTATTTTCAGCCCAACAAAATCCTCCCTCTTCCATGGGAATGTCAGCACTTGCCCACTCCTCGTTGCTGTGCCTGTAGCCAGAGTCTACCCTCATTCTGTCTCTTCTCTTCTGACTCTGCTCTGCTTTGCATTCATCTACAGTGGAGTCCAGACCTGAAGAGATGGAAACATTGGCAGAAAGTTAACAGAGGCCCAATCAATTTTAATTCCCTTTTTCCATCAAGGTATTGTTGTTTCTCCCAGCAAGGAAGATTTCCCAAGGACAGATTTCACTGTTGCTCCTCCAAACATTTCCAGGGGAACACTACCACTGCACTAATAAATTAAACATATCCAGGAACTTAGGCCAACTGGCACAGGACTGTTTATACTTATAGAAGTAAACTATTTCTGTATCAAGAATGGTGAGGCTGAATGCAGGCTCTATTGGGAATGGTCCCAGAAAATGTCAGCTGTCCAGTTATGCCTTCAAATCCGTTTAGGAGAAGTGTAGCTGGCACGGGTTAAAAACTTGACAAGAAATCAGCTAATGGTTTATCAGAATAAGTGATTGGCTTCCCCCGTGTGCAGCCATACCCTGGCACAGTGCAGTGTACTGCAAAGACATTACAAACAGGACTTTTCTCCAGTGTAATTCACTAATATCTGTTAAATTAGAGCAGACAACCAACAGAATTGAGGACTTTGGATTCTTTGCAAGAAGCTTATAGGCCAGTATGCCAGTAAATATAAATTAGTCATCAGTGGGAGAAAGGTCAGCTTTGTGAAAGAAGATAAAGCTGCCACAAAGGATGAATCAGATTATTCAGGGTATGTTCTTGTGAGTGGAAAAGTGACTGGAGTCTGGTCAATTTTTGCTTCTTACAGAAGAAAAACGCTCAAGAATAGGCTGGTTACAAACTTTCTTTGATTTCACCATGCCGAGTGCCAGGACAAGGGGTAAAGGTTTTAAACTGAGAGAGAAGAGATTTTGATTAAATATCAGAAAAAAATTCTCCCCTTTGAGGGTGGGGAGGCCCTGGCGCAGGTTGCCCAGAGAAGCTGTGGCTGCCCCATCCCTGGAAGTGTCCAAGGCCAGGTTGGATGGGCTTGGAGCAACCTGGGATAGTGGAAGGTGTCCTTGTCCATGGCTCTTTCAGGCCCCTTCCAACCCAAACCATTCTATGATTGATTCTCTGATTCAGCTGCAGGAAATTAAAGAAATGCTATTTTCAATGGCACAAAAGCCCTGGATATCCAGTGATTTTCCATGATGTTCTTCTGATGCTTATCTCCATCTTTGACCTGAATAAATATAATCCAAATTACTTTTCCCTGCCCACTTTGCCTTGAAACTTGAATGTACTGTTCAGTTTATTTAGTATATTTTATTTGATATTATTCATTGAGCTTACTTCTGGAAATCCTCATCCTGTGAACAGGGAGCAGAGATGGAAAAAAAAAAGCCCCACTGGTATTTTGTCAAAGATTACTAAGAATTTTCAGGTTATTGTTTCCATATGCTTTAGTTCAACTTTTTCTGCTAAATTACTCTTCAGTATTTCTTACCTGTGTTTCTGTTGTCTTTGTGAGTTGTCTCAGTTCAAAGCACTAATGACAGTATATGTCCATGCAAAGCTTTTGCTAATATATAAATCTTCTCTTGGAAGATTTGTGCAACACTGTGCTAACGTCACGGGTTGTATCATCTGCCAAACTTCTAATATACATCTAAGTCATTCATGAAACCATGTTGGTTTGGAATGATTTAACCAATGCACTTTCAAGCAAGATATGTAAATCACCTACATTTTTCATCTAAATTCTCTTCCTTTATACTTTTTTGGTTTTTTTGTCAAAATGTCAGAAGCTGATAACATTTTCAATTGT
Source organism: Cephalopterus ornatus (assembly GCA_013396775.1). Lineage (NCBI taxonomy): Eukaryota > Metazoa > Chordata > Aves > Passeriformes > Cotingidae > Cephalopterus > Cephalopterus ornatus. The sequence continues at coordinate 26,452 of VZRE01004656.1, forward strand.
CTATAGCTTTTTCTTTTAATGAACAAGGTGTTTTAGAGCTGAGTACCAAAATATCAGCTGAAGAATTATCCCTTTTTGTGTATTCATATTTAGGTGAAGGTAGAAGACAACTGGCAAATTAAAAAATAAAAATTTTAACATGTTTCTTTTTATTTTTACAGTGTCTCAAATTCAGCGTCAGCAAAGGAGTTCCTCTAGAACAGGAAGTATACTGTGAGATGTCACCAGGAGCAGTCAGCTGGGACTTGTGAGACCAAGAAGACCAGATTTGCAATGACAGTCCGCCAAAACAGCTAAGACTTTCAAATGTCTTTTCTATTGAAAGATTTCCTAGTAGCTTGGGATGCAATTATGTGGCAGTAAAAAACACAATAATGCTTTTTGCCTTTATCATGCTGACAGTGGAAGGATATTTGTGCTGTTGCACATGCCTTTTGTCTTCCTGTTCTGTTGGACCTTATAAATGATGATGAGTTTAGCACCTGTCAACCACACAGCATTGAATAAGATAAACCTGGACCAGTGAATTCAGCTCTGCGTTCCAAGCCTTTTATTATGTTGTTTCTTTTTTCTGACACTAAAACCATCATTATTTAAATCTCATTCCATAAGGAAGTACTTATAGCTATAGGGATTCAGAGTTTAATCAGTCATTGTATTTATCAGATACATGTCACCCTGCAAGTGGTGGCAAAGAGCAGCGGACATTAATATCAGAGAAAACACATAAAAAGGAATTAATTTCTCCAGCCATTGCCTGCTGAGTTTCCACTAAGTCCTGGCAGCAGTGGGAATCTGCGACTTATCTTTTCAGCTGTTGATGCAACCTGAAAAGAGCCCTGAAAGGCTTCCTTGAAGGTCACATTGAGAAGACAGGTCAGTGCTGCACTAGACCATGGGGCCTCTAGAAAAGGCAACAGACAGTTTGTTTTATGACAAGCTTTCATATTTGAGATGAGCTTAGTATATAGGCATCTTCCTCAACCTCCCTGGCAGAGCACAGATAATTATGTTCTTCTCTCTGTACATTGAAAATTACCTGAATTTGACATTGTGCCTGAGAGCATATACACATCATCAAGTTGAAAATGTCATAACTTCCTCCAAATCCACTTCACTTAATGTGTAGAAATTATGTGAGGCTCCATAAGCTAACCAAAACTTTTTCATACCTTTGAATTTTTTTTGCATTGTTTTAGGACAATCACAGCAGGGAAAGCTGCCTATAGTTTGAATTTGAGAACACAATTCAGTAAAATATAATCAATGTATTCAGAGTATTTGAAAAGACAGAAAACCACTGTAACTTTATTTGTAACAATAGAAGGTGTCACCAGACTTTAGGACTGTGAAATATATCAGGAAATAGCATGTTGCTCATGTACAGAAAAGTTGTAAAGCAATGTGAGAATTAAGACCTGAATATCCATATATACTTACATATGGATATAGTAGGACTGTTGCGTACAGCACTTAAGGATATAATATTTTCACCATTTTCTCAGAATTGTATGAATATTGTTTCAGTTATCTTCCCTGATATTCATAATATACTACACAGAAATGTACACAATACTGTAATTTTTCTTAAAGTAAAATTGGGAATTGGACATATCTTTCATGTACCTTTACTGCAATAACTTCACAAACTCCATATGTATATATTCTGCTATATAGCTGTGGAAAGCACACGGGGCACAGTTATATTCTCCTAGGAACACTGGCCAAACCCACTTAACCTTCAACTAAATAAAGCTGGAATGATCTGCAGCTGGAGGAAATGCCATCTGAGTACTGAGAAGACATTAAGGAGCAAGGAAGAAATTCTTTCCCACAGCCTGGCTTACATGTGAGAAGCTACCTTGGGTTTGTGACCAATTCCATAGAAGGTTCTTGGTTTCTAATCTCTTTTGTGAACAGATCTGATGCTTCACTTAAGATGACCATCCTGAAAGCACTGCTGAGTGACTATCAACCCCTAGAGAACCCTCAACTGACTGCTTTCTGTTCAAACCAGACCTTTCCTCAGCCTGCCCAGAGCTGCCTGGCCATGTGCTGTACTCCTGTGACAAGGATAGGTCCACATCCTGCGCAGCACACAGCAGAAACCCAGACGTGCTCTTTGAGTACACTGGCTTTGTTATTGGCCCCTGGGAAGGCAAGGATTTTCAGTCCCCAAAGTCACACTCAGAGGCTCTCAATATAGTCCCTGGTGATCCAGGCACATCCCAAGGGCTCTTTGCCCCAGCTTGATGGCACTGCACAAGACAGACTTGCAATGTGCCACTGAGAGCAGGACCTAACAGAAAGGCAACAGCAGCTACTCAGAGAAGAACTTGGGGATACTGGTGGATGGAAAATTGGACATGAGCCAACAAGATGTACCTTCAGCCCAGAAAGCCAACAATACCCAGCAAAAGAAGCATGACCAGCAGGTGATGGGAGGTGATTTTTCCCATCTGTGAGATGCCACCTATAGTGTTGCATTGTTGCATCCAGTTCTGGAGTCCCCAGCACAAGAAGAACCCGGACCAGTTAGAATGATTTCAGAGGAAGGCCAAGAGCTGGAACATCCCTCCTATGAAGAAAGGCTGACATATTTCATAGAATCATACAATCATTAAGGTTGGAAAAGGCTTCCAAGGTCACAGAGTCCAACCTTTGACCAAACACCACCATGCTCCTAAGCCATAGTTCTAAGTGCCACATCTGGTCATTGGGATTGTTCAGCCTGGAGATGACAGAGGTTCCAAAGGTACTTTCTTTGAGGCCTTTAAATACTTAAAGCAGGCTTATAAGAAAGCAATGGTTTTAACCTGAAAAATTGTAGATTTCAAGTAGATATAAGGAAGAAATATTTCATGATGAGTGTGGTGAGACACTGGAATGGGTTTCCCAAAGAAATTACAGGTGCACCACTACTGGAAGCATTCAAGATTGGGTTTGATGAGGCTTTGAGCAACCTAATTTAGTGAAAGATGTCCTTGCCCAGAGCAGGGGTGTTGGACCAGACAATCTTTGAAGGCCCCTACCAATGCAAGCCATTCTGTCACTCCATGTAACACTTAACCTGTTGCTGACAGAGGATGATGCCTTTCCAGTGCCAGCAAGAGGTGCCCAGAGCATGAAGAGAAATTGCAGGTCAGCAGGAGAGCATCTGAAGAGCAGCACAAGGGAATTCTAGTCACTCTAGTTGGCTTCACTGGGAGCCCATCTGTGCAAATGCATCCAGGACCAGCAATAAACAAGAAGAGCTAGAGATGTGCACCTGCAAGGCTCTGATCTTATTAGCATCATGGAGATGTGGTGGGATGGCTCCTATTACTGGAGTGTTCAAATGGAAAGGTACAGACTCTTTAGGAAGGACAGGCATGGGGGTCGAGGAGGGGGAGGTGCTCTCCATGTCAGTGACTAACCAGGAGCTCTGTCTGGGAATTGGATGACGACCTGACTGAGGGATTAAAGGGAGGGCAGGGTTAGGTGACATTATAGTGGGAGTCTGCTACAGACCACCCAGCCACGACAGCTGTGAAGCTCCAGGTCAGCTTCGACTGCAGCAACCATGAAACAGTGGAGTTAGAGATCCTTGGGGCAGCAAGGAGGGTACGCAGCAAGCTTACTACCCTGGACTTCAGGAGAGCAGACTTTGGACTCTTCAGGGATAACTCAGGAGTGATGTGTCCCAACAAAGAGGAAGTCAGTCAAAAATGCCAGGAGGTGTGCATGGATGAACAAGGAGCTCTTGGACAAACTAAAACAGAAAAGAGAAGCCACAGAGTTTGAAAGCAGAAACAGGGAGCTTTGGGAGGAATATAGAGAAATTGCCCAAGCAGCCATGGATTAGGTGAGGAAAGCTAAAGCCATGACAGGATAAAACTTGGCCAGGGAGAGCAAGGGCACAGAGAAAAGTTTGGAATGTTAGTGATAAAAGGAAGATAGGAAAATGTGGGCCCTCTCTGGCAGGAATCAGGTGACCTGGTTACCTGGGATATAGAGAAAGCTGAGATACGTTTTGTCTCTGTGTTAACCAGCAAGTGCTCCAGCCATGCCATCCGAGTTGCAGAACACAAAGTCAGGAACTGGGAGAATGAAGAAGCACCTTGCAGGAGAAGATCGGGTTTGAGACCATTTAAGGGACTTAAACATGCACAGGTCCATAGGACCTGATGAGATCCATCCACAGGTCCCAACAGAACTGGCAGAGGGAATGGCTAAACCACTAACCAATTACACCTAGGTCATGGCTGCCCACTGACTGTAAAAGGGGAAACATAACCCCCATTTTTAAAAAGGCAATTAGGGAAGACCTGGGAAACTACAGTCCAGTCATTCTCACCCCTGTGCCCAGCAGATCATGGAGCAGCTCATCCTGGAAACTAAGGCACGTGAAAATAAGGAAGTGATTGCTGACAGCAAACATGGCTTTGCTAAGGGCAAACCATACCTGTCAAATTCTGTGGCCTTCTATGATGGGGTTATAGGTTTGGTTGATGAGGGAACAGCGACTGATGTCATCTACCTGGACTTATGCACAGCATTTGACACTTTCCCAAATGACATCTTTGTCTCTAAACTGAAGAGATATGGATTTGAGGGATGGACTGCTTGGTGGATAAGGTGTAGTCACACTCAAAGATTTGCTGTCAACAGCTCCGTGTCCAAGTGGAAACCAGAGATGAGTGGCATTCCTCAGGGGTCAGTACTGGGAACAGAGTTGTTTAATAACTCTGTAGGCAACAGGAATAGTGGGATCAAGGGCACCCTCAGCAAGTGTGCCAATGACACCAGACGACATGGTGTGGTCGCTATGCTGGAGGGAAGGGATGTCACCCAGAGGGACCTGGACAGACTGAAGAGGTAGGCCTGTGTGAACTCTATGAAGACCAATATGGCCAAGCGCATGTGGGTTGGGGCATTCCCAAGCACAGGTACAGGCTGGGTGGAGAATGGATTGAGAGCAGCCCTGAAGAGAAGGACTTAGGAGTGTTACTGGATGAGAAGCTCAAGATGCCCTGGCTATGTGTGCTGGCAGGGGAGAGGGGGATTCTGGCCCTCTGCCCCCTCAGATGAGACCCCACCTGGAACACTGCATTCAGCTCTGAGGCCCCCAACATAAGAACAATGTGGATGTGCATGAGTGAGTCCAGAGGAGGCCATAAAGATGCTCCAATATCTGGAACCCCTCTGGTATGAAGACATGCTGAGAGAGCTGGGGCTGTCCAGCCTAGAGAAGGCTCCAGGGAGAACTTAGAGCTCCTTCCAGTGCCTAAAGGGGCTCTAAGAGAGCTGGAGAGGGACTTTGGACAAGGGCCTGGAGTGATAGGACAAGGGGGACAGGCTTCAAAGTGACAGAGGGCAGGGCTAGATGGGATATTGGGAAGAAATTCCTCCCTGTGAGGGTAGTGAGTCCCTGGCTCAGGTTGCCCAGAGAAGCTGTGGTGGCCGCATCCCTGAAAGTGTCCAAGGCCTGTTTGGACGGGGCTTGGAACAACATTGTATAGAAAGTGTCCCTGCCAGTCTTGTGGAAGAGAAGGGGAAGTTGGAATGGGATGATCTTTACGGTCTATTCCAATCCAAGCCATTCTGTGACTCTTTGATTGTGTATTACACCTTCTCTGGGAATGGGAGTCCAGAGCTCCCTCCCCAACCTGATGGGAGAAAACTCTCTGCTCTCGCACCCTGGGAAAGGTCGTGGCCATCCCTGGTCATCCAGTGGCCTTCTTAAAGCCATGCTCTGATATGACAAGGTGCTCCTGTCCCCTTCTCAGCCAGGACCAATGACTTTCTGGGGTGCTGGACCACATGGAATATGTTCAGAACAGACTTGGGTTCTGAGTTGGGGCCCACTACCCAAAATGTGTGTGCTGCAATGTCAGAGCCCTTCTTGGAGCAAGATCCTCATGCACAGGGAATGTGCAGGAAAATCAGAGCCTGATGTTCTGTATTACCTTGTATGTCATACATCCTTTTTCTAACTTGAGCCCTGTGTCACTGGCCTTTTTCAATAAGCAAAATGCCAGCCTGCAAAATATTGGTTTCTGGGAGTTGTGGGTAGGGAAGGGCTGAAGGGGTCTTTGTTTTCTTCCTGGTTAGTGAGATTGACAGTGGGAGCAGGCTTTCAGCTGAGACCATGGTTTGTTTACATTAGCAGAATTGGAGTCAAGTGCCATGTACTGAAGGATAAACTGAGGATTACAAGTCTCTCTCTAGGTTGCTCTCTGCATGTGTGAGCTGAGCTCTGGGATGGAAAGGCTCTTGAATTCTGCAGGAGCAGAAACTCCTTCAGGAAAAAAAATAAATTTGTTGTTTCTAGATTCTGTAACCATTGTGCTGTAACCATTCCTTGTCAAAAGGGGCATTAACATTCAAATGGCATAAATTTCTACAGGCCTAAATCTTTACCTCAAGGATTTCTTTTACTTATGATACAGATTAAAGGCATACGAAACAACTTCCCTGAGCTGCCAATATGGGTACTTTCTGATGAATTAGAACATCATTAAGAAAAGAGGAACACGTGTTGTTCAGCTGCACTGATCTACATAGCAGAAATCATATCTTCTGACATTCCCCTTAGCACAAATTCATGCACAGGCTTGTAACAACCCTTCTTGGAGAATATCCCACTTCTTTTGCAATTTCAAAGGCACAGATGGGCATACCTGCCTGAGTGTGCACACAAGCTCTTTGTCGTGTATCACAAGTGACCTGATATCTCTCTCTGAGACCCAGCGCAGTAGCTCAGCTACACCCCACCTTCCTATTTCTGTGACCAATTCTTTGTCCCTTGTCCCATCTTGCCATGCATGTGACTCTCAGTTACCAGCACTCTCTCACTTGCAGGACCCAGATTACTCCCTTACTTTCAGGATCTTACCAGCACATCCGCCAAATGCTTTCAGTAATACTTCCTTCTTAGTAGCCTGCCTAATGTATTGCTCTTAGGCATTTCTTACAAGCTTCACACCATCAACAGGGGAAGATAAAAGCTCACATTCCTATTGTACAGCTGGGATAGCTGGGACAGACATACCAAGCAATCCACCCGGGGTCATACAGTGAGTCGGTGGGAAAGCCAGCAATAGAATCCATAAGTCCTGAATCCAAGTTCTCTAAGTGCTTTGACTAGTCCAGATTCCCTCCTTAACACCCTTGTGAGATTGTTTATAGGAGATGTATTCATATAGCCAGTAAGACATCAAAATTTTCTAATTATATCTAGTCATGTCAAATGACAATTATGTCCTTAGTTCAGTTTGCCAGACAATGCTTAGCCAAAGAATGTTTGCCAAAAATGTTTTGACCGAAGAAAGAGGAGGCATCTGTAGCATCTGCAGACGAGATCGTATAAAACGTCCCCGCGACACGTCTGCCCTGGCTCCAGGGAAAGCTCCAAGGTAAGTGAGGGGGGTCTGCAGGCTGTCAGGAAGGGATGGTGCCCTTATGTGCCACAACATTCCTGCTGCCTCCAGTGCTCATGTCCAGGAGGAGACTCCATTATAAACCTGCTCTCAAGGCATCTGCACGTTTTCACTCTGGATTTCTGTGCAGCAGCAATGAGGGAACTGCCATTTCTGTTTTACAGCACTGACCAGCTGCCAGCCTGCAAGCCACCCATCTGGTGTCACAGGAGGTAAGAACCTGATTTACTGATTCTTAGAGGGCAGAGACAGATCCCTTTGGGTGGGGTTTCTGTTTGGCTGAGTGAATGGTCATTGTTTCACCCTATATTTTCAAATCCACTGTAGTCAATGGTAGAGGATGGTGGGTGCCTAAGACTGGTAAGATTTTCAAGGGAATCATTGAATCATAGAACAGCCCAGGTTGTAAGGGACCTCAGAAGATCATCTGTTCCATTCTTAAGGTGGTTATGTTTGAAGTCTGTGACTACTTATGGCAGACCAGGAAATCCCCATGGGGACATTCTTTACTTCTGCTTAACTCCCCTAGCAGGGAGTGAGGTGCACTGCCTTCCCATCATTGCTGGTGCAGCAGTAGAACTGGACCAAGAAGAACACAGTAGCAAAAGTGCAAAATTCAACATTTTGTCTCAGAACATGTGAATTAATGTGATCTTTTGTCCAAAATTTTCCATGGAATCACTAACGCAGTCAGAGTAGAAAGAGCTGTAATATGAGCAACCAAGATCTGATTGCCACCTCTGTAAAACACAGCACTGCTGTTTGTCCCCTGTGCTCTCTGACTGCTCTCTGCCTCAAAAAAATGGAAGCTGCAGCTTTCCTCCTCTGGAAGCCACCACCTGTTCCTCCAGACACAAATAAAGAATTATCCTGTTATCCTCTCATTTTAGTACAAATGTAGCACAATATTATTGTGTAAATATCAGGTACCTAACTCTATACAGAAAGAGATATGTAAACATTTTCCTAAGCTGCCCACTGTTTTTTCTCAGAGTGAGGGGGAAGGACAGAGGGAAGAAAAAAATAGTTCAGAGAAATTAATACTGCTTTAAAGTTCCTTATTTTTAAATTCCTGATTTGAGCTTTGAAACTCTATGTTATAAACTTAGTGTTTTAGAAAGCAAAAGGAAGTACTAGAAAAGGAGCTCTCTCAGTGTGGTCTGAAAAGGTATTGGTCTTCTTTTGACAGGCATTGTTGCAATTTATGCCTGGATTCAAGAACTCAATAAAATTAGCAAAGAATTGTATCATTAATACAATTATACAAATGTTTTAAATACTGAAACTAAGCCACTAAGAAGCTTGAGTTTTCAGTATGCTACTCCAGACAGTGGAGTATAGACATTCTAAGCTTTGTGAATTAGTGTCACTTGGGAGGAAATAGCATTATATAATTTCAAATTAATTTTAGGAGTGCCTAAGCAGTTGAAAGGATTTTTGAGGTTCTTTATTCCAAAGAACAGTCCATGAATACAGAATACTAAGCTATGAGTTATTTTAAATGTGATTTCAGCACAAGCCAAATAATCTCCCAAAATACAATTTTCACATTTTCCATAACTATTGAAACACACCAATGCAAAAATATGCAATTCCTTCCAAAAGCCTATTAAGAGTATCAATATAGTTTCTTTTCCCCTACTAAAAGTGCTTCTTTTTGACAAAATTGAGCAATATATCTGCAATATTCCACAGTGTTCTCTGCTGACGAGCCTCTCCATAAAGTGCAGCCATGTCTTCGGATTCCGAGATGGCCGTTTTTGGGGAGGCAGCTCCTTACCTCCGAAAGTCAGAGAAGGAGAGAATCGAGGCCCAGAACAAGCCTTTTGATGCCAAGACATCTGTCTTTGTGGCTCATCCGAAAGAATCCTTTGTGAAAGGGACAATTCAGAGCAGGGAATCAGGGAAAGTCACTGTCAAGACTGAAGGGGGAGAGGTGAGTGAAAAACAAGGCTGAAGGACAATGTTTTCTTCCCACTCTGGGTTCTTAGCTGACATACATTCATGTCCCTTCCTGCCCTCTGACAGACCCTGACTGTGAAGGATGATCAGATCTTCTCCATGAACCCTCCCAAGTACGACAAAATCGAGGACATGGCCATGATGACCCACCTCCACGAACCCGCTGTGCTGTACAACCTCAAAGAGCGTTACGCAGCCTGGATGATCTACGTAAGTGGCAGCAGCAGCTTCCCTTGGGCAGCTGGAGGAACTGCTCTGCCNGAAGCCAACGTGCTGTGTCCCTTCCTCGCAGACCTACTCGGGTCTCTTCTGCGTCACTGTCAACCCCTACAAGTGGCTGCCCGTGTACAACCCGGAGGTGGTGTTGGCCTACCGAGGCAAGAAGCGCCAGGAGGCCCCTCCACACATCTTCTCCATCTCTGACAACGCCTATCAGTTCATGCTGACTGGTGAGTGGCTCTGTCTGTCTCAGAGGGATTGGACCACTAAATTCTCTGAAGGGATACTCTGTCTCAGCAATATGAAGGGACTTTTTCAAGGCTTTCATGGTTCTGAACACACATCCATTATGGGGTTTACTATCTTCATAACATTGTTTCTACTCTTTTAAAGGAAAGACACCTCTGCACAGTGATGTATTTTGGATGTTCGTTTTTTTTGTTTAAGTCAATCTGACATGAGGCAAAACATTTAACTTACCTGACTATGTTTCATTCTTTCTCTGTTGTTCATTGAGTTTTAAGTACTGTATTTCTGCCTCTTCCCCAGATCGGGAGAACCAGTCGATCCTGATCACGTACGTACACCCCCTGCTCGGGTCCCTGCGGGGCTGCCCAGGGCCAGGGCCCCTCCTGCCTGACCACACGCTCTCTGCTTCTCTCCTTGCTCTGACAGCGGAGAATCCGGTGCCGGGAAGACTGTGAACACAAAGCGTGTCATCCAGTACTTTGCAACAATTGCAGCCAGCGGGGACAAGAAGAAGGAGGAGCAGACATCAGGCAAAATGCAGGTAAATTAACAGACACATGCTGGCATCAATGCTTTCCTCTGTTCCTGACATGATTTTTGGAAAGGATAACCATCAATAATTTTCCCCCTGCAGGGAACACTTGAGGATCAAATCATCAGCGCCAACCCACTGCTGGAGGCCTTCGGAAACGCCAAGACCGTGAGGAACGACAACTCCTCACGCTTTGTGAGTCGCTTAACAAAATGATTCCTCAAACATTAAGAAATAGAAGTTTATGTCAGTCATCCTTTTCTGTTGTACAAGAAGGAAGGAAGGAAGAAAGGAAAGACGGAAGGGGAGAGAGTTTTTAATTAAATAATATATTGGCTTTATCTCAAATTTATTTAATGACAAGCGAAATTGTCTATTAGCAATACAGATTTAAGCAGCTGAACTACTTAAATTGCTGTTTTCATATCATTAAGGCAACTGCTCTCTGTGTGCAGGATATAGTTAGAATAGTTTGTCTAATGAAACCCACACATTCCTTCACATTTGAACATTCCACCTACACAAAATATAGTTGTGCCATTGGTGATTATTTTGTGGTCAAAAATGAAAAAGACAACTTTATGTCAATGGTGGAATGTCTCTAAGTAGAAATCTTATGCCCCATAGAATAAAGGGAAGAACTCTTCATTTCAGATATATTTTTTATGTTGTAAATCCTAAGACACTTTAATTCCTTTAAAGGGCAAATTCATCAGAATTCATTTTGGTGCCACAGGAAAACTGGCTTCTGCAGATATTGAAACATGTAAGACACTTTCCTGAACTGTTCACAATCTCTCTGCTCTACCTGTCTATCCATACAACATCTTTTCATCCAACCATCTATCCTGCCTTCCCTGTTTTTCTTCCCTTTTTTTTTTTTTTTTTTTTTTTTTTCTTCTTTTTTCTAACCAAAATTTTTCCTCCAGATCTGCTGGAGAAGTCCAGAGTCACTTTCCAGCTCAAGGCGGAAAGAAGCTACCACATCTTTTATCAGATCATGTCCAACAAGAAGCCAGAGCTAATTGGTAGGAAGAATTAATAACTGGAGGAAGATTGCTGAACAGTTCACACCATTACTTGCTTGACTAAAATAAGCCTACACATCCTCTCTTACTTTCAGACATGCTCCTCATCACCACCAACCCATATGACTATCAGTTTGTGAGTCAAGGTGAGATCACCGTTGCCAGCATTAATGACCAGGAGGAGCTCATGGCCACAGATGTGAGTAGCAATTAAAAACACTGTACCTATTGTCATCTCTCCAAGACAAAGCTTTTATTTTACTGTTCCTGGTGCAGAGTGCCATTGACATCCTGGGCTTCACTGCTGATGAGAAAACGGCCATCTACAAGCTAACAGGGGCAGTCATGCACTACGGGAACCTGAAGTTCAAGCAGAAGCAGCGTGAGGAGCAGGCAGAGCCTGATGGCACTGAAGGTATCATCAAAATCTTTGTCTGACCTGTTAGAAATAGAAGTAGCAATAATAATTCAATATCTGGAAGATGGAGAATGAAAACAGTACAAATGTGTTTAAGTGAAATAGTATATAGGCATGAAACTGCCATCCAAAGTACACCCTTCTTTTGATTACTGCCTAATCATTATCTGCAATAGCAAGTGCATATATGCCCATGAATCTCTCCTGAGCTACCACTCCGAATTAGCACAGCCTGCTCAGTGTGCTTAAACCCTTTGAGAAGGGAAAGATTTTTAACATCTTGTTTCAGGTTGATTTTTAAAGAAAATGGAGGGATTATATTCAGTATTAGGACTTCTTCATAAACCACTTATTATTTAGGGGAAAATTACTAATGAATACCAGTACGAATTTTAATAAATACATTGTTTCTAGATGCTTCTTTTAAGACTTTTTAAGACACAAAGAGCTTTTAGATGTTCTGCTCTGTAAAGCATTCAATATAAAGATTTTTTTTTTTTTAATAACTATATCATGGTTCCTCTAAGATCCAATAAGCAGAATCTGATCACAAGGACATTCAATATTGCAGCTGTTTTTCAAAGGATTCATCACTCAAAGTGCTGCATGTCGTATTAGTCTTAATTTTTCTATATTCTTGTCCTCCTACTTAGTTGCTGACAAGGCTGCCTACCTGAT
>VZRE01004657.1:0-49492 GCA_013396775.1 Cephalopterus ornatus
TTTTAACAGCTGACATTCAGAAATCATCGTTGATAGTAAATGACAAAATCTGATAAAAATCTGTCAGATTCCTGCAGAAACTGCCTAATTTTTTTTAACAAGTCACAGGTAACAGTCAGAAATCATCATTGATAGTAAATGACAAAATCTGATTAAAATCTGTCAGATTCCTGTAGAAAGTGCAAATTATTTGTAACATCACATTCAGAAATCATCGCTGCTAGTAAATGACAAAATCTGATAAAATCTGTCAGATTCCTGCAGAACGGGTAGATTATTTTTAACAAGTCACAGGTAACATTCAGAAATCATCACTGATAGTAAATGACAAAATCTGATAAAGTCTGTGAGATTCCTGCAGAAACTGCATGTTTTTATAATCTCACAGATACCACTCAGAAATCACAACTGATAGGAAATGGTTTCTTTAAGAAAAAAAGATTAAATGTTTTACATTTCTGCAATCCTTGTGTTTTTTAAGTCTACCTCCATATATGTTTAGTCTGTGAATCACTAAATCTGTGAACATTTTGCAGTAGTTTAAGTACAATTCTGTTGAGACTTACTTGCTACAGTTTTTAACACAAATGTAATGTCATTTCTTGTGTTTTCTCTGTGTTATGTTGATGCTGCTAGGAGAGCTGCTGGCATTTTTCTTAAAAGGCATCTACTTGGGTTTGAAATGAATATATTTGAGGTCATTCGGAAATTTACAGCACTCATTCTGACCTACCACAGGTTTTAACATGAAGAACAAACCAAAGGGAAACCCAACAACTGTGTTTTATGAATCCATGTGCAATATTTTTGTTACAATGAAATAAAATGCCAGACACCTTGAATTTGTTCTCCTGTGTTTAATTCTTCTGAGCTACTTTTTAAATTGATCTCCTAGTACTTGGTCTCTTCCCACCTTGGTTATTAAACTCACAAAAGCAGTTCATACCACCACACTATGAGTAAACTAGTAAAATAAAAACTTTCAAGCATTTGCTTAACCCCGTTGGACACATTTCCCCTACATCACATTCATGTTCTATTAAATAAAATTCCATACCTACCATTTTATTATTGCAATATATAAAAGCAAATGTAATATTCAAATGCCTTGTTTCGGTATTGTTGGTCTGTTTCTCTGATGGCAGTATTCCTACACAGCTTACATGTACCTAACCTGAACAATGGTAAAGGCCCCAGGAAGCTGATTTGCTTCAGAACAGATGAGAACATTGCTGTAGGTGCAGAAAAAAAAAAAATCACATCCAAACCCTTCATGTAAACTTTTCAAGAAATATTGCAATTCTCAGCAAAATCAAGTTAAGTTAACACATTTTTGATAAAATTTACAACTTCAGGGCCTGAGGGCACATTTCTCACACAAAGAGGCTCACCTGCAAAGGAGGAATTCCAAGAAATCCAGTTGGAGATATCTGACTGGTTCATCCACTCTTTCCTGTTGTCCTTTTCATATTTAATGGTATTTATTTGGCCCTTTTCCTTCATTGAACTGTGTATAACTCATGAATACAAACAGACCAGTGTCTGACAGTTAAGGCAGCTGCTATCCTTGCCTTTAGACCTACCTCTTTCCTGTGTGCCATTGCCTCTGGAGAAGGAAAAGATGAGCCAGAGGGGACAGGGAAGCAGTTCCTGAATGGCTGAGGCTCAGTTCACTATGGTCACTTATATCTGCAGCCTGATAATTTAAAAAAAGGAACACTCTGAGTGCACCAGCAGTGGATAAGAACAGCAGAAGCAGGTACGCATCAATTAGGACAGGAAATATGTGTGGGACACAGGAATCTCTGCTGAAGGACTGAAATGAGAGTTACCTGGGCTCCTCCAGAGGTTCTGCTGACAAAGGCAAAGTGCTCCTGGCAACAGTGGTTGATCACTTCTGCTCTTCTTTCCTGGAAGGTGTCAATCTCTTTCTTTCATGTGTCCAGAGTATTTTGATTTCAAATGTTTCACAAATGGTTACATCTTCCAGTCCGAGAGCACAATGGTCCTTGGTGTCTACAGATGGTTTCATTTTACCTAAAAGCAATATAAGAGCCACCACAGATGAATTTTAGAGAAGGTCATTCCTTATTTACATATCAATTTTTGTACGGGGTATAACAAAGATAATGTCAGAATGAGATATGCCATGAGGGGAAAAAAAAGTACAGATAATTCCCTGATCCGAATGTGGATCAAACACTGGCTGCATTTGGCAGAGGTGCACATCTGATTGTTACTGCAGCCAGATTCCAGGAAATAAAAAGGGCAGAATGTGGCACAGATTCCACTGCTCTGATCATGCACAGAAACCAGTTGATATTTTGAGGTTCTGAGGTTACAACATGTGGCTCTTCTAAAGCACAGCCTGCAACCTTGAGGGGTTTGTTTGGTTTTCCAACTGGAATCTAACATGCATTACTTGTGAACATTTGGAAGTCATATTGATCATCATGCATTACATATAATTGCTTTAACTTTTATAGCATGCAGTCATTAAACTGACTTCCATAATAATAGAGCACTTAACAGAACCCTGGCCCACCTGTGACCCAATAAAGAGGAATAAGGGTGGTGCCTAACTCTACAAACAGCGTTTACTGGAGTGTGGATGGATACATACCCTTTCTGAATCACTGGTGATGCTGCAGAGGAAGCAGGTCAGCCTGTGATCTGAGAACAGATATACACACCTAAGGACAAACTATTTCTGGCACACTCAACAGTCCCTGAACAGCAGGGAGAGACCTGATACGTCAAACACCAGGCCGCAGCCAATTAGTGTGCAGCAGATATGAACCTCTCCTTAATTTGTGCTGTTGGGTTTATATGTGGTTGATCCTCTCTGACTCCACTAAAGCCCAGTTTTTATCAGCTGGGACACTGGCATTCTTTCCAGGTGCAGCAAGGCATTTGGAAGGAATGAAGTATGATATGGGGGCCTTGCTTCTGTCACAAGGGGAGCAATGCTTTTGTAGTTCTACTGTTCAGAAAAAAAGTCTGAACAAGGGAACTAGCTCCTTTATTATCCACACAAGTGCACCCTTTCAAAGCATCATGGGGGACTCAACACGTAACAGCCATTAATATCTAGCAGCAGCAAGACTCGAGAAATCAGACTTGGAAATCTGCCCCGCCAGAGTGGTGCAGAAAAAGTTCCTGTAAAAACAGTCCAGAAAAGTTGAAAAAATCTCCTACATCATGAATATCTTGAGTTGCTTTTTAGATCTGTGCATTGCTATGTTCCCAAAGTTAAGAAAAGTAAAGTTCTTCTAAGTCAACATCCCCAAGGCCCAATAAAGACCTGTGGGGCATGTTGTTGAGGTGGCAAATTCACTCCACACAATAGAGAAACTTCTAAAATTTTAAACTAATATTTGCATTATTCCGCTACAGCAGCAAAAGCAGCACCTCACACTTTTCTCAGTAAGAATTTAACAGCACGAACCTTAATTTTCAATTGAAGGAGAAAAAAAAAAAAACCAAAAACATTGACAGTTCTTTTTGGTAGAGAAAGAATTTTTTGAGGCCTCACAGGAGGGATTTTTCCTCTCTCCTTGTTGTTGTGGATTTATTTTTACATATCCTTAGAAGCTGCAGTCAAACTTCACACAAAAAGTATTTCCAACAAAAGAGGTTCATGCTTCTGGATAGAAAACAAGTAAAACTCAGATTCAAATTCCTCCTTTACTTCCGTGACCCGGGGCAGCTCCTGCTGCCTTTAAAGCATGCTGTACTTCTCCTGTCCCTGGTGATTGTTATTAATACAGTTTAGAGAAGGTGGTGATAAAGATCAATTCCTTACCCAGAAAAGAAACATGAACTGCTTCTTTCATGTCTTCCAGAGCCAGTGAGCAGCTACAGTTTCAAATGATCCCCAGATGTTTAGTGCTTCTGGTGCTCAAAAGCAGGGTAGGTTTTCTCCAGAGCCAGGGTGGGTATTTCTCCTTATCCCGCAGACTCCAACCCCTTGTCCTCAGAAGAAAATGTAAAGGTCAAAGAAAAAGCCTTTGTGGTGAAGTCCCCAAGGAAAAATAAACCAAGGATGGTCTCTTACCATTGGCCAACTTAAGTTATACCTCTGTATACTAAACAAAATATTCAAGGAATTCCTCTGCAGAGATGGGTATATGAACACGACAAGCTTTTCACTTACTTACAAAAAGATTTAATGATCCCAGTAAAAGAATAACTGCTGAGGTCTCTCATAAAAACTATTCTGTTTTTCTGGTTCTTTACAGCAGCGTTTTCCTCCTTCTTTATTCTTTCTCAGAGCTTGGACACAGTACAGTCCACCTACATTTGTAAACATGATTACTAACAGAAAAATTGAAAAACAAATATTTCCTCCTTAGTTACTACAAGAATAATAAGAAGAATTTTCATTCTACTTCTCTCTCCTTTGCACTTTGTTCTAATTATTCCCTGGTGATATGAAGACTTACCTTTACTAATGCTTAGTCCCACTGGAAGCAATTGATGGTGACAAAAAACAGGCACTTTCCAAGAGCTTTAAACAGATTATTATCTGAGGAGCCCAACAATTCTGTTGTTATCATAACCAGGCAATAGACAGAGGAGGAACATGCCAAATAGGACATTAAAATACTTCACCTTCTTGGTCTGCACTGTTCCTCCCTCTCATCTTCTGAGAAGCACTGCCCAAAAGATTTAGTGCTGCATGAACAGCAGAGATAGAGGAAAAAATACCCCAAACTTGTGATAGGACTCAAGTCCAATCTCCTACACC
This sequence comes from Cephalopterus ornatus, assembly GCA_013396775.1. Lineage (NCBI taxonomy): Eukaryota > Metazoa > Chordata > Aves > Passeriformes > Cotingidae > Cephalopterus > Cephalopterus ornatus. Next base: position 4,751 of record VZRE01004657.1, read on the forward strand.
TGATCCTGATTTCAGAGCAATTATTCTGACTGAGCACCCAGATAACTGAGCTGGGCTCCTCTTTCTAATCAATCTTTAAAGATGCCAATTTGACTTCATTCGATCAGACCCTTTGGAAATTAAACATTTACATGTATTGTTACACTATTTCTTTCATGCCAAACAGGTGGGATTAAAATTGACTTCTCTGGTCACGTGCAATGGTCATATTAACCAAGTCGTTCATCCTCTGCAGGATCAGAACCAAAACACTATCTGAAAGGTATTTTTGAACAGAGGATGACATTATTTGAGCACATTACCTTAGCTGATACTGAGAAGGTGGTAGGATTGCCTTGCACAAGGTGTGTTCCCAGTGGGAGCTGGGAGGCTGGAGTTAGACCACGGTAACACAGTTTCGTTCTCCCAGTCAGAACCCTGGCTCAACATAAAGCTACCCTCTATTCTACTGCAAAAATATTACACAGGCAAACATGCATTTATGAGCAAAGCAGTGCCTAGTTCACGTGTGAAACATTTTCATCTGCTAGCATATAAATGTTAGGAGTGTTGAATTAATAATCTGTTAATCCTTGACTACTATTAGTCATGGGTTTGTTCAAACTCAACTCTAAATTCACTTATTCAATAACTCCCAACTACATACAATCTTGTTCAAAATCCTGTTACTTACTGACACACTTCACTCAGCTTGTCAAAAGCAGCTGGAGAGGCTCTGAAATACAACCACCACAGACTGAAAGAGGTCTTCCAGTGTAAAAGAGGCCAATCTTCCTGCTGAGAAACCTGAAAGAAACAATGAAGTGCATCATTGATTCTGTGTTTATTGGGAAAAGGCGCATTTTTAAGTCTTAAGAAGTAAATACAAATTGGAGCCTCTCTCCCATAGCCCTGAAATGGAATTGTGGGAGAGACACTAGAACTATGCTGACAATCGGGTGTTGTGGTTTGCTGAGAGAAAGTGGGAGAACAGCTGGAAAGCAATTTCATTAATAATTTCCACCCTGTTTCTCCCTCTTGCAAATTCACTTCATTTCAGGCTTTCTTTCCCCATTCCCAAGTCTTTCACATTTTTGTTTTAGCACTTTAAGAAGTCTTTCCCCCTTTTTTTTGCCTGTTTCATTTCCCTCCCACTTTACCTCACGGGAAATCCATTTTCACAATTACCCAGATGGCTATAGAGGAGAAACACAGAAAAAAAATACATATAATAATTACAAAAATAATTTTTTAATTTTAAGATTTGCAGTACTTTCTCCATCTGAAAATCAATTTCATTGATGGGGATTCTACTTCAAAAAGAAATTTTCTTGTTAATTAATAAAATTTTGCTCAAAATACCAATCACCTCAACTATAAATAAGCACAGGACCACTTGGCTACTTGTCACCAGCTTCCCAAAAAGCATCTTCTGTTTGCTAAAGTAGTCACTACTCTCAGATAATATTAAACTGCAGAGACTGTGGGGCTTTTTTAAATATTCTTTCATGTCCAAGATTATTAATGTGTCCTTTTTAGGTGTTATTTTTGTCTAGATTAACTTGTGCTTGCTGTCTGAATTCTCAATGAGGCTGCAGCTGCAGTGTGACCTCAACCTTTTTTTCCCCCCCCCCTCTCTTTTTTTCAATTTTTATTACTTAGCAGAGATTTTAGGATAGGAAATAACAGGAAGCTTATTGGGCTTGAAGACAGTCCCTAGTGGTACACACTTGAGCTGGGGTGTAGCTGTTAATATGTCTGGGACCTAATTCCCCACAAGTGAAAGTCAGCCAGAGAGCCCACTTACTCAAAGCAAAATAACGGTGAGGGTAAACAGCCTGGCATCCGTAAAATCACCTGTGATGCTGCCTCTCACCAAACTATACCTAATTTAACAACTTTCTTAAAATGTACAGACTTCTAAAGTAGAAATTAGGAAGAGCTGGAACAGAAAAATGTGGTGGAGACAGGCAAGATGATTGTGAAATAAAATAAATAGGCTTTAACAGAAAGCAGAAGGCTCAGCTTGTCCTTTTCAAGCTACATCTGCAAGTGAACACACTTTCTTATCATAAATAGAATAAACAAATAAATATATAAATAATAAACATTATAAGTCAAGATCTCCACTGACCACATTTTACATGAAATTGGAGAATAGTCAGTTATTTATGTTAGAAATGAGCCCATGAAGTGCTTTGCAGAAGCTCAGAGAACCCACTGTACTACTTTTGGCTCGCTGGACACTCTGAAATAGAACCTGAACACTTCAGAATGAGTTAACCCAGCTCAAGAGTCTTTGAAATTGGCTTTTGTTCGTCACCCATAGTCTCTCATGACTCCTCCCCCTTTTCTGCACTCTCTATTATTATTCATGATCTGTCAGCAGCCAAGGAATTCCTCTGGGTTTCAGTAATGAAGTGCTTCATTTGGACTAATTGTTTCTTTTACTTTAAAAGAACAAAGAAATATGTCAAAACACATTTACTCTTTTGTAGCCACTTCTGGATATCTGTTGCGAGTTTTTAAGGTTTTTGGAGCTGAAAACTGAAGATTTAACTTCCAAAAATACTTTAAGTCAAAGCATCACCCACTATAGATATTAAAGACACATGGTGAAGAGAGCATCAAAGTTCTTGCATTTCTGCTGCTACACATTTCACCTGAATGTCACCGATTTTCCCAGGCTGCCTTGGTACATCTCAGATACGGCACCATGGAATTCAGGCTCTTCATCCTCTGCTCCCTAAGCAAACAATTGTGTTTCCAGTCCCAAACTTCCGCCCCATTTCTGCTGTCCTGATGTCCTCCTGTACCAGCTTATCCTGTTTCTTTCTCTTCTGCTCCACTCCCAGCTGACCTGTGTGTCACCCTGCTCAATCATCTCTAACTCATCCGCTGGAAAACATTAAACTGTATGTTCACCTCGTTCATCATGGGCCGTAAAAATGTGCTTCAGGTTCAGGATATTCTGTTTGTCAAAAAATACACTTGAAAATCATTAGTTTACTGTATATTTTTCCTTGGGCTATTCCTGGACTGATATCCATTTACACTGCTCTCCAGTCTCCCATCCCAGTGCCTGTGTGCCTAACAAATTAAAACTTTAGTACCAAGAGAATGTAATGGAGCTTTTTATTATGAGCTTTTATGGCACCATTTCCTTACTGTATCAGTACTCAGAAGAATGTGAAACTGTGTTTCACAAACCACTCTGGCTGTATAAAGACCTGAGCTCCAGCTCATGCTGTAAGGAGCAAAGAGGATTTTAACACCATAAGATAAACGTTCAGGCTCTCTCCAGGAACCACAGGGAGATCCTGGATGATTTTCCAACAGCAGGTGAGGCGAGTCCCACACAAGAGCAGCCCTTCCTCACTTCCCATGCGATCAGCTGACACTTGAGTACGAAATTCCAGTCTACTCCGAATGTAGGGGTGCACAGAAAACTAACAGCTTACATTTAGATGCTAGTCTGATTTCAAGATTCCAGTTAAATAAGGAATTAAAGTTTGCTCTGATTTACTAATCTATCATTTTTTTAAGACCTGTTAATGTTTCAAAAGTGATGTATGTATTAATTCTCAACTGTAATACCACATCACTCCATCTGTCCACCCTTCTACTGTTCCGTGTTCCTACAGGCAAGGAAATACTCAGCTTTCCACTTTCACTTCTCTAGCTTTATGATTTCCCCCAGGTTTCCTATCCTCAGGTTTACTCAAGGCAGCTCCCTCAGATCAGCCACCCTTTTCTGACAGAAAACCAAGAAAGAGCCTGAAGCTTTCCTAGTAAAATGTGCATATCCCCACCTCACAACCTTGCTGAGCACAGGTTTCTTGCTTTTATTCTTCATTCATGTTACTCTATGAGTTTCAAGGAAGTAGTTTTTGGTACTCTGGTACATTACAACTTTTGGGCAATTTTTGCTCCAAGTCAACGGGTTTTGTTTCTTCGCCAATTTCAGACTCCATTCCCACCTCTTCAGTTTCTTTCTAGGCAAAGAAGTAGTTTGTCAGTGCTTTTGTTTTACTTCTTTTTTTGTCTTTTTTACAGCCTAACTCTTCACGTGGTGTCCTTTGACTTGATTCCACACTGCAGCTTCCTTTACATAAAATATTTGCAATGCTTTGATCCTTCCCTCCCTTCATTATTTTGTTCCTCCACTGGGAAGGATACATTAACACCAGAAACTCTCCACTCCAGGTAAGAGGGCAACTTTCTCCTTGGAGACACTGTCTGTCCTGTTCAGTTTTACATTTTGCCTTGTTATTGATATTGACAAGGAACACTTGGCTACTTATGGAAACTGGGAACATAATTCTCACCATAAAACACTCACTGCAGTAAACTCAGCCCAGCAAACAAATTGATGTATACAAGGGGAACAATATAAAAGCTATCAGCAGGGCACAGGCTTATTTTATGCAGATGTACAGTTTGCATATTATGGGACAAAACAGCACTCGAGTTTCCAATAACTCCTTTTTTTTGCTTGACCAATTTTGTTCATTACTTATAGGTCCCCGCAGAATTCAGAGCTGTTATTATAACATATACATTGCAGAAGGAACACAGCCTGACATGAATAGCTGCTTAATAAGGTTTTCATCAGCCGCTTTTACTGACATTTTTCATTTCTCTCATGCCCTGCTTTTAATGTCCCAGTCTTCATTTGATACCATAAAACAAAAGGAGTGGAGTATTGGCACAGAAAGTGTTCATGGCTGAATATAAAAAGAATCACACAACGCACTTGAAGCATGAAGGCTCCATAGGCAATTTCCCTTCCTGTTTGCATATGCAATCTGCACTGGCAAAGTTATCCTCTTTTCCCATATCAGATTAACCCCATTTAAAAAAAGCATTCACAAAGCTTAGATTCATAATCGAAAATAATCCACAGTGAGTTTAAATTGTAGCATTCAAAAGCAAGCCTGCATATTTGTGCAAAGAATTCGATGCAATTTTCCAGGGACTGCACTTGTGAAACTGCACACCACTGGTTGGTGTTCTGAACCCACCCATCTCAAAGGACACGAGTCAAAGTAAAGTGTCCTTTTAGCACTGAGGAGTGATTGAGAAGTTCTAAATTTTGATTATTTGGGGTAACAGAGTTGGCAAAAATAAAAAGCAGCTCTCTATCCTACCAAGATGGCAATAAAGTGAGTGCCTGAGGGCTGTCAATTCAGGTCCATTAGGACCTGAGGCAAGTTTATTCTGGCTCTGGGACACAGCTCTGACTCACACCAAAAAGCATATTTAGGTGGGACTACACTTACTGAAGAGCGGCGTACACCCAAAATCAAACTGTTTATCATGACCCAAACATTTACAGAAAAGTAAAAACCTGCTAATTTTTTCCACTCCTGTGTCAGCAGTAGTGGTGTGTGGATACCTCTGTCAGCCACCCTTTCCCAGCAGAAAAGAGGCTGATGAAGATGGAGTACATATTTTTCTGTGTGTTTTCTACTTTGCTGTAGTGTGTAACTCTCCAACATGAGACACCTCATGATATGAAGAGGAGAAAGGCAGTGAAGCCTCACACTCTGTAGTCAAAGGAGGTGACCAGAAAGCTTTCCTACTGATGCAAACCTGCTGCAAGTCCACTTCTATTCACCTCAGTGGATTTCCATCAATGCCCATTCTCACTAAACCTCTCCCCTCCTTAGCTCACAGCTTGGCTTAGTCCCAGCCACGCTCTACCTCCGGCAGCTGTGATAGATGAGGGATTCAGGTTCCCAACCCCTTTACTTGCATTTGGAATAGGCTACGGCATTCTGGGCAAATGTAGCTTATTTTGTTGATCCCCATAAATATCAGCAGGCATCAGGAAAGCTGAGCTGCCTTTGCTCAGATCTGATACCCAGCACAGCTCCCAGCACTGCCAGAGGGGGGGTTGTGTTGAAGTGCCCTGGACAGCTTTGGAGATGTCAGTGCCAGCACACCTCAAAACTATCTAAAAAGTTTACGGTTGATACAATAACTCTCAGGATGTGTCCAACAACAGCAGAAAGAAAAGCTGTGAAGGGCAGGGGAAAAGCTGGAAGAAAAAAACCAAGAGGCTGAACAGTTTGGAGTTGATGTTCGTTATTATAAATATTGCCTAGTTTTTTTTGTCAAGACCTCTCCATTCTTAGGGCATTGCAGGGTGCTTGATGTCATACCTATAATGCCAAGGGAACACATCCAGAATTAGTCAGAGAGAGTCTATCAACAAAAACAATCCCCAAGTGCTCTGATACCTTGCAACCTGGCAAGAAAACCTGCTGCCTACAGATACTCCTCTTAACATCTGGGAGTGATGATTCTGACCACGCGCTGCTGCATTCCCGCTCACAAAGACAGGATACCGCCCATCCTGTTACATTCTCCAAAGTAAAACGTAGGTAACATGGGACTCTTGAGGAGTATGTTCTCAACAGTGCAACACTTCAACAAAATCACAGCTCTCCATTCCTCCTGGCTCTGGCTGCACTGCACAAGATCCACAGGGCATAGGAGGAGGGGGTGGAAATCCAAAATAAATGCCCTGAAAATTCACAAGTGCTATTTTTCTTGGAGCACTGGAACATGCCAAAAGCTGCAGGAAGTTGTCCCACTACAGAGTGAGAAATGTCTCAAAATTTTCTTCCATCTCCATATGCTAATCATATATACAGATACCCACTGGGCTTTGGAAGTAACTCTCAGTAGCAGACCATTACATTGGGGCCATCATTACCAGTGCATAATCAGAAATAAGTGTGGCTAGTAAATCATCCATCTTGCAACAATCTAACTAGATTGTCACAAATAGAGAGAATTAAAAAAGGCCCAAATTTCTACTCTGCTGTTCATTTACTCAGGCAAAAACCAACTGTGAACCTCAGCTAGATCCCAGATTTGATTTGCCTTTAATGGAGCTCTTCAGGTCCAAGTCTTATTAAAATTACATGAGTATTTTGAGTGTGTTTTGAGTCACCTCTGATTGCTTTAAGCTTTGGTGTATTGTCAGACAAAAGATAAACCAACAAACCCAACCTAAAAATAGTCAAGAAGTATATATTAATTACTTTTTTTAAAACCTGCAATTTACAGTGACATTTAACCCATCTTTCTAGAGCTGCAATTTGACAAGTATGTAATTACATCTGACCAGTGATAATCAGGGAGACAAATAAAATAAGCCACATTTAGGGTGACCTTTCTTAACTGAACTTTGCCTGCAATTAATTATCCATTGTCTGAATGTATATTATTTACAATCAAGAAACAAATTATAATAATCTTCTACGATTACAACATATTTTTCTAAATGAAAAATGATACCACGGGTTGCTTAGTTTCTTCTGTCCCAACAGGTGTTTTGAAAAATAATTTGCAAAATTTCAGCCTGAGGGAAAAGAGGATTCAGTATCAGAGGGTAATAGTCTGCTTTATAGGAATTTTTAAAAAAGGTAAATGAGTTTGATCTCATGAACGCACAGCCCTTATTTCAGCAATTAATGGAGTCATTCTAAGTCTCTCCACTGATTTCAGTGGAAGACTCCAGCCCTGGGAGCTGCTTGGCTAAATAGAATTTGTTAGCTGTGCAGCATTACAGATTAATTTATACCACCAGGTCTGACAGCCTACCTGGGAGGCAGAAAGGCTGTAATTTAATATTTTAAGGTATATTATGTTCATTAAATGATATGTGTACATTAAGTGAATGTGGAAGTTAACAGAAATTAATTTTTCTATAATAGAATGCAGTGTAAACTAATGAGAACTAAAGGAATGTGAGTCATCACAGTGTAACGAAATATCCTCACATCTCCGTGTGGCCCTCGGGAATTGTCACCTCATGCTCTGTGTGACAGAATCTACCAACAGTGGGCTTTGTTGTCTGAGGTGACTCACCTGGAATTAGTCAATGCTTCTCTGTGAAACCAAGGAATGTTAATATTCCAGAAAGCTCAGTGATACAATAAATCTTCACACTGTGTTTACAGTATTGGCACAATGCTTAATTGTAGCAATGTTTTCCTACTTTATGTGTAGGAAAGTGACAGAGAGGTCACAATTGTACCCCAGAAGCGTGGATTAAAACCTCTTTGTCCTCCTCTAATCCCAAAGCTAAAATGACTTTGTTTTCTGTACTGATCCACTGATACCTCAAGATAAACAGATATGTATCTTTCAAATTATATTCTATAACATGCAAAATGGAACACCACATTGCTATTCCTATTGGATCTTCAACACCTGATTTTTTTCATAACATGTTTATTCACTGTGTTCCTTAGAACAGATGATTTCTAATGGCAGCTGAAGGCAGCAAATTCTGTAAAAATTTGCATGCAGTAAATTTACCTGGAAAACACTGGAGAAGATGCCTGGGCCTAAAAGCTTCTGAAACACCGGAACATTTTGATTCCAGTTGCTTTGGATCAGTCCACGAGCGCGAATTGCCTTTGGCATTTGTAAATAAGCATTTTAGAATATTCAGGCATCAAATATTCCTACTTTCTTGTTCATTACAGTACCACCTTCCTTACATTATTCCCTTTCCAAATTATATATATATACATACACACACAGACCTTTTTCCACAAGAGGGACTTAATATATTGAGACATCACACCTTTCCTAGTATCCTTCATACTCTTCCCTATTTTGCTGTTGCCTCCACTTCTGTCCACTTTTAAGAGACCAACTAACCCAACTGCACCTCTTGCTAATACCAGATCTTTAGAAATGCATTGTAATGACTCTGAAATTCCTAACTCTTCTCACCTCTGACTGAGAGTCAGAGTTTCCAAAGGCAGATCCATCTTCTCACATCAGAAATTCAGATTACTCCCTGAAAACACTCAGGCTCCATGCATCAAACACAAACATTTAGCAGTCCCTTGGGAATTGTACTCTACCTTACAACTGTGAAATGGATTTTTCTACAATGCCAGTGGGAACTCGCATTTTTAATACCTTTGTGCCCCAGTGGTCCCAGAGAAGGAAATATCCAGGTATTAGGAATAAGCACTATTAATAGACATCCCCTAATTATACTTTCCATGATACCTGAAGTAATACATCTTAATGTGGCTTCAAAACCGTGTGCCAACGTTTAACTTCCACCTGTACTTGAATGCACCACCCACATGACTGAATGCACAGAATAGGAGAGCACTGGTGAAAAACTATTAAACATCTCACTAATCATTTATGTGTATAATAACTTCCTTCATAGTAACCATGATGCAAATTTAAGCCTGGCAGAGAGCCATTCCAACACAAGCTTCCAAATCCCCGCATGTAGGATCTCAAGATCCTCTTGACTTGCACAAGCAGTTTTACTAAGCAGTGAGATTTCTCAGAACTTTTTCTCCTCAAAATAAAATCTGAATAACAGAAACAAGAGTCAGTAAAACATCTTGACTAGTGCCTGAATACTACAGAATTATTACCTTTTTCCCTGGTTGGGGAAAAGACTTGTGTGAAGTAAAATCCATTCTTTTCAGTCTGGATTAGAATAAGAAGTTACTGGTCCCTAACAAGTAGGAAGCCTATCCAATTAAGGAGGCCTCTGTGGGACGTGTCAGGGTTTCCATGCTGGCTGTCGTGGAGGGCAGTGACGCTGATGGAATGTGAGCACAGGTCACATTTTGCCTTCCCAAACCTCGTCCTGAGTCGAAACAAAAAGCATCTGTGACTAGCAGAAGTCTGATGAATTGAGAGTGGCATCCCGAGCCCGGTGCTGGTGACCCAATGACAGGGAATTGCCCGGGAGGTTTGAAGTCTCGTGTCCTTGCCAGGGTGGCAGTCACAGATACAACAAAGCTGCCTGCTTCGATTCCATTAGCCCTCCGCGGTGTACAAACGTGGGGATCACACGGGGCCTGCCCGTTGCTTGGCACGGACAGACACGGTCAGCCCTGGCACTGGAGGCTGCTGACAGACTGCCAGCCCCTGGGGCAGATGGTGGCGGCACAAGAACGCTAATTACCGATGACATTAACGATGAGCTAACCTGTCTCTCTTCAGCTCATAAACAGACAGAACGTGTTTCCTATTAATTTTTTTCCCCCCTCTAGATAACGAATTGTTTAGTTTTAATGGTAGAGAGCAACAAAACCAAATTATCTGTTCTGTGGAGAAATTTGTTTTCCGCTAATTGCTCTAAACAATCAATAAAAGAATTACAACTGGCATCACCCGCTGAGAAGAGAAGCGGGGAAGTCAAAGTCAATTAGCTTCCCGTGGGATGATGCGCTCACACGGAAAGAATCATTACAACAGGGTGGAGAAGTCAAACTGCAAAGTGTGCATCTCCAGGAACAAAGCAGACTTGGATGGGAAGTCAAACAGAGGGCTTTCACATACTTGCCAGTTCTTCATATAGCACTGCAGTTCCCAGTTTTCCTTTAGATGCTTCCAAAAACTGATGGAAGACGGGATCCTTGGATCTTAGGAGCACACCAAGCCTTCAGAAGTCATGACTGAGAAACATTTTATCTACAGAACAAAAAAGAACAATCAATTCAGTTTTATGTCATTTGTATGATAGTGCAAATACGATAAACATGAAAAAGCTGAGGACTCCATGGTGGCTACTGAGATGTTATCCAAGTGGGCAAAGCAGCTGTCATAGCTGACTTCCCAGCCTCTTCTTCCCTATTCTCGATGAATTTCCCCCACCATGGGTTTCTGTTACAATATACACAAATACATAGAGACATACACACACACATATCAATACAAACTGACTATTCAGGTTGAATATTTTAACTAACAGCAACTGGATCAAATCAGCAGCCATTTAAGGACAAGTCACCTCATCTAGAGGTATCTGAAACATAGAAGTGGCACTGAGGGACATGGTTTAGTGGTAGACTTGTCATTGTTTGGTTTACAAGTGGACTCAATGATATTAAGCGTCTTTTCCAACTTAAATAATTCTGTAATTCTATGACCATCCATATCAGAAAAAAATCAAGCACGTAAGAAAGACCTATCCTATTGGAAAAACTTCTCACGGCTGTTTTATCTCATTTTCCTCAAGTGCATGCAGCTTTAGATTTACTTTTATTGTTTTAAACATTATTCATGGATTGTTACTTCTAGCGCACTCAATTAAGAAATTAACATTCTAACACACTTTGTGTTGAACATAACTCACTCTGTGCATTGGAAGAATCAAGTCCCCATTATTTCACATCAATTCCTTGCACCCCACAGTGAAAAAAGCTTAGTAACACATATTTTGCCCCGAAAACGGAAATCGTAGAGGTCTACCTGAACTGACTGATTTAACTTTTCTCCTGGGCTGAGTCCCTGACTCCTCTAGTAAGGACTGGCTTTGGCACGAGCTCCTTGAACGACCGTGCTTCCCTCCCCCCAGACCTTTCCATCAGGACGCTTTCCTGGGCAGGTTTATTTTTCTACAGCAAGATCTCTAATTTTCTACAGGGTAGAAACTGCTGGCCACCCAAGGTCTTAATACACCGAGCAGTGTTCTCAGTGGTGATGCAATGCAGTATTTGAAAACACATTATCTCCCCACTTTATGCAGTTGCACACAAAGGAGTCCACTGACTGTTTCACGCCAGCACACTTGCAAAGGCATCCAAAACTTCTGTGACAGGCCACCTACTTTTCCATGAGTTATCAGAAACAACACAGGCAGCCTATTTAGGAGGGGATAACAATGACTGGCTGTTCTGGGCTGGGAAAGGTTTCCATCCATCCTCACAGCTCTCTTTATGCAGGAGCTTGTAAATAACAACAGGCACAAGCCCTACAGCCACTAATTTAGCACCACATTGTGACTGCCTCTGTTTCTTTCCATTTGCCTCAAGCAAAGTCAAGTTCTAGTGACCTTTTTTGGCCAATATATACGAAACCAGCTTGTGTGACCTCAGTGCTGTTTTGTACAAAGCACTAAGTGGGTACCTTGCACAAAGCAAATAGTACAGTCTGACTATGAAATCCCTGTGACTGGGCTTATGCTGGTTTGTCTACACATTGTCTACACATGTCTACACATAACTGAGTTTTGTTGAAAGGGAAAACAAGCATTTTGTTTCATTTTGTTGCCAGACATTACTAATCCAGAGGCTATTCTGCTGCAAAGCAGCAAAAGGAAAAGGAATGAAAAGATTAACGTATTTAACAGTTCTCAGTTTTTCTCCTTCACCAAGATTCTGGTGAAATGAAGACAACATCCCTCCACGGCCATACGGGTAACAACAGTCAGCCCAGCCACCTGTATAACACGCTCTATTCTCCTCTGCAAAAGAGAGCATGTTGTGTTTAGAACAGAAACTTGATACAGGAGGACACATCTCTCTCATAAAGACTGTTGTTTACAAAGCCACTGACAAAATTTTCAAGATTGCTCTGGGTGCCTTGCTTACTTTTCCAGCAGAGATGTTTTCTTCCTGTGCTAACACAAGACAGATTTCCACTGAATGCCAGCTGAGTGCTAACATTTGCTCTTTACAACATACCCCTACAGATGAGACCAAATTCTGCATTCCTGCTCATTTTGGCAACTGCTGTCTAAGTAACAGTTGCACTACGCTATTCTGAATCACAAGTTTCACCTATAATCTGCAGCATATATTTAATTTCCTTCATGTTGGAATCCTCATATTAAATCTACACATACCCAGGGTGAATATCTCACAAAACCTAAGTCGGCCCTCACCGTGCAACTTTAGTTCTTCCCTCACACACAAGAGGCCTGTACACAAACGAAAGCCAATCTTTTATCCTACTTTTTGGGGTCATCTGAAATGCAAAGTGCAAAATTGAATTCCTACCCACAGCAAACCAGTTAATTCCTCTTCCTGCACTCTGCAGCACTTCCCCATGCACACAATGTGGTAATTGCTTTTGCTTGACTTGTTCCAACAGCCATTTTCCTGACGTGACAGCCAGGGCACTAATATATTTATGCCCTTTGTAATGGGCCAGCGCTGCTTGTAATTAGGTGCAAAGTTAATTAAGTGCAATACATCTAATAACTGCCTGCCAGGAACTGTAAAGTTTGATTTAGCACATGAACTGTCAAGGTGTCAGAACGGTGTGTTAAAAAATAAGTTGCTAACAGAAAAACAATCCTGCCACAAGCCAGGGAAAAGCGCCGTGACAGGGAGTCAGCTGAGGAAAGGGAAAACTGAGCCAATACTTGCTATTTCCAACACTGGGAATGACCCACCTGCATACTGGGAAGTTGTATCTTGCTTAATTGAACAACAAATTAAGGTATTCTTTTATTTATTAGCCAGTGTCTTCTCCTATAGACAACCCTTCCCTTCAAAACCTATACTGATAGTATAGAATTTTTTTAAGCCTGTAAATCTCAGTAAGAGAAAATATTTGATTTTTTTTAATTAATATGTATAAAAAGGGTTATAAAAAGAATCAGAGAGTTACATTTCATGTTTAGGGACCTGGTTTTGTTTGTTTCTTCTATTGCACAAAATACAGCTTTTCTTCTACCTAAGAGAACATTTCATATTCTCCTTCCTTTAATTCAACTTTGCTTGGCTCAGATGTTCCCTTCACCTCCATCCCTGTATGGTATGAACTGCAAAATGTCCTTTTCCTCATGCCAGGCAGTCAGGGCAGGTGAAATAAAAAAGCACAGCTGGCCAGCAGGGGAAAAAAGAAAACCCGAACAACAACGAAATGACCCGAATTCTACAGGCAGAATAATGCAGGACATCAGATTAGGAGTTCCAGGGAGCCCAGCTGATGAGTTGCACATGTACCACAGCAGCACAGGATGTGTGCACAGCTCAGTAACACTTTGATTATTAACACGCACACAGATGTATGAAGTTCGGAAAATTACACCTGTAAGATATCAAGAGGGAAAGCATGGGCAAGGCTCTGAAGCTTTTTTAGGCCAGCAGATGCAAATAAAGTGCTGGAATTTGTCCACATATAGGATAGCTCACAGACCTTCAGGAATAACCTAAGTTCAAGGGCAACACTGCTGCCTCCAAAGAGATCACCAGCAAAGCTTTCTTCTCAAAATACTTCCACAAAATCCCTGTCAGATAAGCCAATCTTTGTGGTTCATCATCAGGAGCTGATATTTGATCAGGGAAATTATGCTCTAGATTGACATGAAATTAATAATGCTTGTTGTGTGGTGCCCAATGACAAAGGTAAATGCTAATAGCTCTGAAATCCTAATGAATGCCAAAGTGCTCTTCTCAGCTTTGATTAGTGCTTGTGTTGTGCAATTATGCTTTTCTATAATTACTGTGAATTACCATCATGATATTATTATTCTCATATTTTCTATTCCTCTGAAATTCTCAAAATTTCCTGCAGCTAAAAATGGATTTCATTTGCATTATCACAAGCTTTGATTGTTTAATGAAAAATAATTCCATGCAGACTCTCGTGTTAAATTGTCCATTTAAAATTTTCCTGTTATCTAGATTATGTTGAAGTGTCCCTTCTTTCATTTATCGTTTGCCTCTATTACCACAGTCACTGCCCTCCCTTCGTGCTGGATTGCAGAGAGAAGGAAAAAAGGAAAGACGATTCTACCCATATCCTCATCTTTTGCCCGGAAGCCCTTTCCCTGCATGTTCTCCCTTTTCCTGGGAATTCCTTATTTGGAAAGCTTAAAAGTGAAAGGACTTTTTAGGAAAATGCGGTAGCTACTTCAAAATTTAGTGGGAGTCAATTAGCTTTTTCTTGGTTTACATTGAGAGTTTTCGTTTTTGTTGCAAGAAAAATGAAAAAAAAAAAAATCTTGTGACATTTGCACAGTTTTGACAGTCTTAAGGTCAGACTCTTATGTTTCTCAGCCTAGGTCAAGTTCACCATCACCTTGTCCCTCTAAATTAAAAGCACCCATTGCAGTATTTCTACTGAAAGAGTAATTCATTTTTTTTTCAAAATAGATATTTTGAGCTATTTTGTGATGTATTAAAAAATGCTGGACTAGAAAATGGTCTAGATACCCAAATTTATATTATGTACTTCACTACATACACAAATAATATTATTTTGGTATTTCTGCCTCCCTTATTTCTTTCCAATCTTTTTCAACTGCTTCCATTTTCACCTCATATATGCAGCTGATTTTTCTCTCACATACACACAATTCTCCTATGCAAAGTGTTAATATAACACGTGTGGTCACAATTTCACACTTGTAATATTCAAATAGCTTCAAAGTTCGTCAAAATAAGTTTGACCATGTCCATATGTACACTTAAGGAGATGAAAGCCTGGATCAGATGAAGGAAAACAACCTTTTTTAAAAAAATAAATCTTATAAGCTGTTGTTTAGCCCTTAATGATTTTTTTTTCCTTTTTCCCCACGGATAATAACAAATGGAAATACTTCGTCTATAACTGCAACGTGATGTGGGGAAAATTGAGCCCACATTGAACATCTGTAGATGGTGTCTTTCAAAGCAGATTCCACAACTTAAGCTAAAGAATGCCGGGTTTCCAAGCATCCCAGCCTGCCTCCTATCAGCTGCACTGGCAGCCACACTGCACTAAGAAGGGCTGCTGTCTTTAGGTACCCAGAACAAGGCTCCATAAACAAACCAGATAGAACAAGTCATGCAGCAGGCACTGCCCTGGCCACTGAGCCAGCTGTGTCCAACTGGAACCAGTATAAATGTAAATTATTAGGGAAGCCCCCACCCATGCTCCATGGAAACTTCCACTCTACCACCCACACGCTCAGTGCCCAGCCATATCCCTCATATGGGAGGTCAGCACAGATTCTGCCCGTTTCAAAATTGTTCTTTTATATTACAGATCAGCTTCAAGGGCCAAGGAGAGGAGCTAATCCTACACACATGTGCCTCTGGAGAGATGGCAACTGTCCCTGGCTAAGGAATTAACACCCCTTTTAAAGTTACCCTCTTTATTCTGAGCTTCCAACAAACAAATCAAGTCCAGCATTTAGCAACTGCATGTTTCACATCACCCAAAGCCCTCTCAGATCTTGAAGCTGTGCACAGTCTGCTGGAATGGCCTCAGGCACCCTGTGACAATTGAATTAGAAGCAGTCACACCCTCTTTCCCATCCCACTGCACTGAGTTACCTCCACTGTCTGCAGAGAGGCCTCCACATGCTTCCACGCAGGCTGCAGTGTGCTGGACAACAGCGGGAACACATTAGTAAATATTTCTTTTATCTTCACTTACAACAGCCACAAATTTAACCAGCCCTCAAATATTTTCCATTAGAGTATTGCAGCCACAAAGGTTCCAAGCCTTGGAGACTAAAAGGGGTTTAGGTGATTATGGCTCTTCAGTCATTTTTGTCTGGCACAATCCTATTTATCCTCCAACCCTTGAAGAAAATCCCCAGTCACAGGCCACAGCACAGGATGGAATGTGCACAGTCATCTGTTGCTCTTGCCCTGCTAGGCCTCACATATTACAGGTTTGGCTGTCAACCTCTCGCTACAGATTAAATTCTGCTTGAGGATGTCAGAAATATTTCAGCTCCTGATGGTTCACTGTGATTGGAGAGACTGCAGCCAGGGAGCTGGGTGGTCCTTTCCAGGCACAGGCTCTCCCAGGAAGTGCCTGTGCTAATCCATCACTGAACTCTGTGGGCTTGAGTAGCCATATTCCCTCCCTACTTAGTACATTAACAGTCTTGAATTAATCACTTTTCTCCCCACGTTACTATTTCTGATGGCAAAGCACAGAATTATTTAAGGGGGGGAAGCTGTACTTAAAACGTCCTTATTATCACTAAAGCATTCTCCAGTTTTCAAACTCCACTAAGCCACAGGAAGGTTTAAAAAACGTGCTGCTGTAGTCAGTCAAAACCACCACCTGTTTGCACAAAGCTGGTTCTACGTGTGACCAAATAAGTCATCTTATGGAACAGTGGCCAAACTTTGGAAATACTAACTTTTCCTGGGCAGCTACATAACACCCGGAAGAATGCAGGAATTGTCTTAGTGTGTTAGAGTCTGAATAGAAAGATACCAAAAAAATTCAGTAGTGGTACACACCTGTCTAAGTCCTTCCTCGGACACCCAGGGACTGTGTGCAGTAACGCACACAGCTTCCATTCCCTGGATCAAACAGCTGGGAAGCCAGGGGGAAGCTCCTGACTGGCTGTTTGAATAATCCTTTCAGCGGGAGTCAGAAACACATCACCTCCGCTGGTGGCTGAACCTAGAGCACACTAAGGTTAGCACATGATAAGAGTGGATCCTGCAGAGCAAACATCACTGGCCTTGTGGCTGCTACGCTGAGGGAACACCTGGCAGCAGATGCATGCACAGGACCCAGGGTGCTGTGAGCTTGAAGGTGTTTGCTTCTCCTGCCTCACATTAGCTCAGCCCAAATGCTGGAAAGCAGAAGTCTGGGCCCTTACACAGGAAGCAAGGTTATACAAATAAACAATCAGCAATCACAGGCACGCTGAGGGGATGCTGTTCACCGAGCCAGCACACTGCATGCTCTCCCTCTGAGAAACACCTGGCAAGCAAACCAGTGCTAAAAATGTTTACAGTCCTCCACAAAAGTAGCACTGACCTTCTGGTGTAGGAAAACTCCTAGGTAAGTTATTTCATCTTGCCTCAAATGGCTTTTATGGGTAAAAAAAAAAGACTTTTTGCCTTAATGTAGCTATCAAACAACCAATTATGAACTTGTTTTTACCAAAGCAAATGGATGATCACCATCCAGATGCAAAAGCAGCAAGAGAAGCTCACTGAGAACTGTTGTAGCTGTACTGTTGCATCCAGACCTGCATCCCAGTTGGATCTTTACACTCTCACACGGAGTGAGACGGAACGTGTGATGGTTTGTTTCCCAATCAGTTTTATTTCTTATAATTTTCATTTTCCTCTGTTTCCTGCAGCACTGTTCTCCCATGCAAAATCTGGACCTATCAAGTAAAGCAGATTCAGCATCAGTTTATTCCTGAACTGTGACACACCAGCTCTTGGCTTTCTAAGCTCAGCTTCTATCAAGGGTTTCGAGATGAAACCGAGTACCTTGAAATTCACCACAAGAGCTTTCTGACAAAAAACCTCTTTCCTGCAGATCCATATTCACTAACAGCATTTTTACAGTACTTTGAAATGACATCTTAACACCACTGGCAAACGTTAGAAGTGTCTTTCAGAGAGCCAAGAGAGGTTACTTTGACTCTGGCACCACCTACTGAAGAGAGACTCAAAGTGCCTGCGCTGCAAGAGCAAGAAAAGACAGTACTCGAGGAAAGACGCCCTAATTTATTCTTGCACTGTGAATATTTCTATTTTTTTCATCACTGAAACAGCTTTAACTTACATTCTTGAAAAATATTTTCTTAGCTTCTCCTTACTGTTGACATTCATCAGAACGCAATGATACGACGTAATAGGATCTCTCCAGTCGGTAAGATAACCAGTACAAATAAACAAAAAAGTTGCTTGCACTGACTTTGCAAGCAATTCTTCAGCGCTCAGACACCGAGGAGGAACGAGCCATCCCACTGCAACTGCCAGGAATGTTCTTAGCTGAGCAAAAGCCAGTAAGATACGAACGCAAAAATAAAAACTCACACGGAGGCTCAGCTTAGAAAACAATTCTCTTATTCTTGCCTTTCTCAGTGTTTCGTTCTCCCCTTTCTAGGCAGAAGACTTTCTCCGTGCTTTTAGCAAGGAAACCATAAACAATAAGGGACTATATTTTGTGATTAACGTTTCAGGTGAAAATGTTTCTAAGTAAAAACAAATGGTAGCTTGTATCTGGTTCCTAAGTGTACTGAAAATACCAATGTTGAGTTGCACAAACTTTTGCCACTAGTTAAAATCAATTATTCAATCAGAGAACAACACTTGTACTAAACATATTTTTAGAAAAGTATTGAAAATGGCTCCTAAACATTTTCAAAGTGTAGGAGCTTTGGGGAAAATTGATTATATTTTGCCTTTGCCTGTATGTATATACCAACCTCAGTTAAAAGGGAAACAGGATTTAAACTATAATCAAAATGCATAAGGGTTATAGCAAATTCAGAAGATGAAGACAGAGGTTAGTAAGGAAAAATAATAAGAATTGATCAGCTGTACCTGTGAGGAATGAACTGAAGACAATGAATGCTGCCTTAAGCCTGCTGGACACGCAGGAGAACAGAGCCATCGTGCTCGCGGGCTCTGCTGATTAATGCCTGGCTTTAGTGTAACCTAAGATTTATGGCATTGTGCCTAAAGTGGGTAATTGAATAATCCCTCTAAAAAGCAATCATTTTCCCATGGAGTTCATAAAGTTAATATACTCCAAATCTCCAAAGAGCGGAAAAGAGATAGCTACGCATCTACCTGTGGAAATCATCGGATGCAATCCATCATGCACAGATGTCACTTCAGAGAGGTTTGTTATTACAGTGTTTTATAGCAAAGAACAAATAAATTATTTTTAAATACTGCCTATGTACACCTATCATGACTGGCTGAATGAACAGTGATTCCTGATCTCCCATCTTCTTTTATCACAGTAACTCCACTGGATCACTGAATACAATTCTCACTTTCTAAGGACTAAAATAAAATAGAAACCCAAATTAGCCTGACACAAAATCTGCTTGTTAGTCTTGATGTACTGGCAATAGTCCCAATTTCTGGGACGTGGAAGAACAAGTTCCACATGTACTAATTAGGCTCTAGATATCAATGGGAAGACAGGGAAAAGGAAATAAAATTGATATTGATTGGTGCTGTGTTCGGGGTTTACAGACCATATCCTATAAAAGGCACATTAGGCTCAATCAGCCAAGGAACCAGCACTGCATCATCAGTAATCCCTGTGCACAGGACGAAGATGAAATCTTTGCCCACGCTCTACAGTGCAGATCCCCAGAATGCAGATCCTGTCAGACCACAGGAAAAGCAAGGTGTCCTCTTCTACCAGGCGGTACTCTCCTAGTTCGCCCTACTTAAATTCCTTAGGGTTGGATTTGTAAGTGTACAAAGCTGTAGGTAAGTGATCAGATATGTGTCACTTAATGTATGCAAAAAAAGAAACTGAAATAAAAGAGAAATTAAAAGCAGCATATGGACAAAATGTGGCAATCAGAAATTCTGCCTCAGATGATTACAATAATAAAGAAATCTGAACTCAGTGTCTTTCAAAACAACACAAAGCAAGCTGCAATATCCTCAAATCTAGTAACAACAAACGTACCACAATCCTCAAGTTTATGTACTTAAAAAGTATCCCCTTTAAGGCATCAACTGTTACCAACCTCTAGACATTCTTCTCTGGAGAAAGCACTGAACAGATACTGGGTTGTGAGAAGAAGAAAATAGCAAGTGCTTAGACTGCCACACTCGAGGACACGCTCAATATTCTTAATATTGAGTCATAAAACAAAACTAGGGAAATATTTCAACTGACAAATTTGAACTCTAAATTACCTGCATTTTCTGTGCAGGCCCTAAGTAATAATACAGTCCAAAGGTGCAAAATTACTAACTCCAACCCAATCATGCCCATAGCTGTTCCAAATTTAGATCCAAGTATCACAACCAGTTGTTTGGCTGGAAGCTTCCATATTCATAAACATCAGTTTAGGACAAATTCGATCTGGGTGTCAGTGGAGGCAACTTGGCAAAAGCCAAAGGAATCACAAAAAATCTGCCAAGCTCTCGGAAGTTGGAAGTGATACATGGCTGTGTGGCACGTGCTGTGTGAACCTAGTTAGCACCAAAAGAACAAAGTTTGTGTTCCTCTTGGGAAGCATCCACTAATTTGTTTTGAATTATCAGATGCAAAACCATAACAAAATCAAATTCCAGAAAAGAATGCTTTGTAACAACTGAATAAAACCAGAAAAGCAATAAACAGCAAAAAAAGCCTAAGGAAAATGTCAATTCACAGGAAGTCGAAGTATTTAAGCTGTAGTGGGGAGAGACAAATGAAATCCAAAGAGCAGGAATGATGCTCTTCCACCAACCTTACACACTTAACCCAAAGAGCAGTGGCTCAAACCTCTTCCCCAATGGGTCTATGTAACAATTCCCAGACCTTCCCCGCATCCCACTGTCTGAAAACTTTCTGGAGCCTCATTTAGACTCATTTCCATGGTGAAGGTAAACTAGGGAGTTCTGGAGTCATGTCCATGGCTCCTTACGTAGCCATAACAGACCAGAACCTGAACTCCAGGTTCTCCTAATTTCCAGTCTCTGGGTTTCACCTGGCCATGACAACAGAATGGCCTTGCTGGGCTGTACAACTTACACTTGCCATATTACCCTCCGTGGAATACGGAGCTGAGAAAACTGTGATTCCTCTGTCATTAACAAAAGGATTCTCAGGCCGGACTGCAGTGATACAATACATTTCAGACATTCTTCTTCTCTGAACTCATGCACGTCAGACTGCTAATGTAGTACTTTTGACACAGGGGATCTTTTCTGATCGTACACTTTGTGCTGCATTGCTTCACCAGAAACACCAGTGGAAACATTAGAATTCTCTACCCATAGTTTTAGCTTTCACTTTGAACCATCTGGTGATCTCAGCCAGGTATGAAGGAAATTACAGGCCTCCAATAAATTTTCAGGACACTCTCTACTACTTAGACTAGATAGAAAACACATTTTAAGAATACGATATAGACACTTAAAATTTGAAAGCAATGTTATCACAGCATACACAGTAAGACAATGAAAGAGGGAGGGCACATTTTTGGTACTGATGTGTACTTGAAAAGAATTATGCATCCATCCTTCAGTCAGGGTGGTACTACCTCGGGAATTCTGTTCTAAGAAAAAGGCCAGATGGGATGACATATTGGTCCAATAGCTCTTAGGGCATAAGGGGGTTTGGGTTTGCTCCTATTAGAGTAGATTAATGGCATGAGAATGGCTTCGAGAACCATGGGAATTGTTGGCTGAAGAGAAGTTACTCAATCTTGAAAGCCAGCAAGCAGTGTGGGCTGCCAGTGAGCCAGTCCTTAGTGTCAGGCATTACACAAGTCACTTCTTTTGTATTTGGTTTGAGAATTTACAGTTCTTACCCACGTTGGTCTGAAACATGATAAACATTGGTTTGTGTTTCTATAAAAAGCCTGTCATATCTCCTGACTCAACAGGAGAAACTGCTTGGATAAAGTACGATGCCACACCCTTCAGGGCTGGCAGTGAGCTGGGCTTGATCGAATGAGCAATATTTGTGATGCCAAATTTGCACTGTCCATTAAGCAACCAAAAAACATCCTTTGGTGTTGACTTTAGGAGTTGTGGTAACTCAGTCCCCTCTGTTCCAGACAACATGGCAGATACTAACAGAAAAAAACTGGAGAGGGGAAGTCCATGACCTGTAAGCAAATTACAGTGGGGCCCAGTGGGGATCATACAATAAAAAAGGGTGGAAGTTTGGAATGGCTCAAATATTTGGAGGGGCGAGGAGGGAGACTGAAAACTGGGAGTAATGTGAGATAGCAAATCTGGCCAAAATATTTATGCGTCTCTGACCTAGGCAGGTTAGATCTTCAGATGAGAATCTGTTTGCAACCAGGGGCAGCTAATAAAAAGTCAAATTTATGGCTTTCTCATCGTAAACGCTGCCCCAGATGTTCAACCACTAAGTACACAGGTTCACCACCTAACCAAATGCAAGGAAGAAGATCAATAAAACAACATCAGGGTATCCTTTTACTAGAAAAGGCAGAGTATTAGACTAAAGAGCAAACAGTATATGATATCTCAAGTGGCTCCTTAAAACCCTTGCCATAAAATTATTGAGGATGTTAATATGAGAATTGCAATATGAAGACCAAAGACTACATTTTTTTTTACTCTTCTTCTTTACAAGGGGAGAAACAGAGCAGGTCTTGGAACCTGGACAGGACTGGTACTGTTCCCAAAAGGTTATGAGAAGTTCACATAATGAGATAAACCCCCTAAAACATGAAACCTAGACTCATACTCTCCTTTTGTTTGATCAGATGTACTTCCACGTGGAATTTGATCCACACTCCAGCAATAAGCTATCTGCTGAGTTTCTGCCCAAAGAGTGACACTGGAATAGCTGTACCTGTGACCCCAGAGCTGTACACAGCACTCATTGCAATCCTTCACCTCACAGCTGATTTTGAGGCAGACATTGCTGCATTATGGATAAATCTGACTAATCACTGTGCACCCTTCATGTTCCACAGCCAAGAGCATCCAGGGACATACCTGTTGAAATGCAAGATTTCCCTCGCTGTTTGTTAAGCCCAAACAGCCTTAGCCTGAGCTGCAAATGTCCATTGTCAGCTGCAAATAAGATTTCTGCTATTATTCATAAAGTTTAGGGCTCGATGCATGATTATGCTAATCCTCATGATAATACAGCAATAAACTTGCAACCAATGAAGGGAGATGGGCCCTGCAAACAATGAAAGACTAGACTAGATTTGGGAATGGTTTTGTTGTCCAAACTTTCAATATTTTTTAGTATTTGCCAGCAGAGCTTTCTTTTACAGTGCTGAGGCTTAAGAGCCCTTCATTAAATTTTACATAGAATTCAGCCTTCCCTGCTACTGCTTATTAGACACACTAGAGAACTTTTGCTTTTGAATTTTCAGAGATCATGGACAATACACAGATTAAACACATCTTGCCTCCAGTATATTTGTGAGGCCTAAACTGTTTTAGTGCCTTTAAGCTGACAACCTACTAAGAATGAAAGATGACTTCTTATTCCACGTGAGAGACTTTAAGAGTGTATCTATGGGGGAAACAGCTTTTGGAAGTACATAAAAGTTGCAAATTTTGGTTGTGCTTTGCAAAGGAGACAAATAGATGTACTTGCCATTGGCTGAAAAAGCTAGAAGTAAGCAGACGGAAAAGAATTAGAAGAGCTGTCTAAAAGTTTCTCAAAGCCAAGTTAGAAGACTAAATGATGTAGAAAGTTGAGCAAGGTGTGCAGGGAGGAATGGATCAATTTGATTTCTTGGTTTGACTCTCGTGAACACTGTCCTAATCAGCAATTTGCATCTCACCTACTTTTCCTTATCCATACCCATTTAACGACCTATGCCCCGAAAGAGGGTTGTTAGAGTTTCCTACTTAGGTGTTGATGACTTTTTTCACTGAATAATTTTTTCATGGAAAATCAAAAAATCACATCATTTTTAGCCAACACTTCCTTTTACCCCATTTCTTCTTCTCCCCCTATTTCTGTTGGTACCAGAGGTAGATACACTGCCAAAAGCTAAGTTTTCCCAGGTAAAAGAGGTTGTTTGAGATGTTAGTAGCAGATCTTTTCTTCTGGAGCAAAGTAATTTTATAATTATTATCCCTTTTAAAAAAAAGGATGGGTCAAAGGGGATTTTAAGAGAGCTAAGCCTACAAAGAAGCAGAGATACAACCCTTGCGTTGAGGGTTATAGAGTAGGAACCCAGTAGTCCCCGGCACTGGATTTACTTGTAAAATGGTGTTTTCATTTAGTTACAGTTTCAGGCTCTCATTTAACCACCACCGCTGTGCCTGACTTCAACAGCCCGTGTTTCTGGACCCAGGCTCACTTTTCTTCCTTGAAGAACACTGTTCTTTGTTGTGTCACTTGTAACAACTGAGCTGTTGGGCTAATGTAACAAATTTCACTTCCTTTCACATTCCATTTTTGCTGAAATGAAGTAGATGAGAAAAATACAGAAACTTCATCGGGAATAATATTGTGCAGATGGAGGAAACCCAGATGCATTTAGTGGAGCAGCTCTTTGTCAGTCAAAGGAGTCCAAGGGGCAGATGTGTGTTTGTTAATCACTCAGGAAACCCTTGTGATTAGCAACTCCTAGATCTCCAGAAGGCCAGCCAACTAAAAATGATGCACTGTGCTCCAGCACTCATAGTACTCCATTTGGGAGAACAGGAGGATTCCTTGGCCAGGAGTAAGAAAGAGCAATGTAAATAAGGTTATTATACACAAAAATCAGAGTGCATGCCCTAGAGGATGGGGAGATTTCAGTTCAATAAATCAGCCAGGAAGATCTGGCAAAGTTCATTGTCCAACTGGCTTAGAAATTTAACAAGAAGACTAAGGCAGCCATTTCTTTAAGAGGCTTAAGGAAAAACAGAGGTACAGTCAAGCCAATGTATTAAAACACTATGAAAGGGAAGTGAAAGCCATTAGTAGAGAACTTGAAAGCAACATAGTGACCCCCAGAGAGTATCCCCCAACTTTAGCCAGTGTAAGAGTGGAGGAAAAGCAGAGGGCATCCAATGAGAGCTAACATAAATAAAGGCATAAAGTCATGTGGAATATAGAAGGAATCCAGATTGTACTGAACTTCTGCACGGATGAAAATAAATGTCTCTATTTTTTAATAATTCACATGATACCCTATGTTGCCTTTAATCAACAGCATAATTCTAAAACTTTTTTATTATTAATAATTATTTGTATGAGAGGACTCCAAATGGTTTCCTAAACAAACATGAATACACAGCTGCTGCCCCCACGTAGGGACAAATAGATAATACTACAACAAAAACAATTAGGATGATCAACTATTTAAGCACATCATCTACATAACTTGCTTTCAGTATTTCTGTGGACCTCAGGACAAAGCAGAAATATCAGAGGTTGAAGCACAGTTTTGAAGTGCCTTTTCTAACTCATGGGGAGCTACTTCTAAACATGAAGGACAACTTAAAAGACAGTACAAGATGCTTGTCTGGAAATCTGTGTGGATTGAGCCAAGCTGACAGTAAGGCATTTAAGAATAGAAGCCAATAGGGAATGACAAAGATTTCAGTCTGGACTAAAGGAGATACTGAATTTCCTTGTGGAGAGATTATCCAAAGTTGCAGAAGGAAAAGAAGAGGAAATTAAAGGCACAGAAACTCACAGAAAAGGAGGCGGGAACTGAAGAGGATATGCTTGTGTAATGTGTTGAGGGAGTAAGTGGGAAGGGGGAAGAAAAACTGGGAGAAGACAGAGGCAGGGCAGCCAGAGCAGACACAATCTCAAGCTGACAAGTGTTTGGATGGGTCAAAGGGAATGAGCAGGGACACTGATGAGAGAGGCCACAAACGCTGGGTGGACTTTCAGTCTCACTGAGTTGTGAGGCAGCTGCAACAGCCACCAACAACGGCTGGGCTCAAACAAGCACCACATTGAAGTGCTGAAACTCAGTGGAACAGAATGGGACCACCTCCTTTTCTCACTGTTCCTAGGTGTAAGGACTGAGTACTCAACAGCTTTATGGTCCATTTCTGAGAGAACACAGCAACTGAAATTATATGTGAACAGTAGGACCCTGCTTTGCTAAAAAAAAAAAAAAAAAAAAAATCTTTGTACACAGTTAAGCAATTTTTTTTCAATCCAGCTAAACTCTGAGGCCTCAAAATAAACACATAAACACACCACTGATTGTGCCATAGGAAAATTCATGAGCATGCCAGGCATCATTTCCTTCTACTCCTTTCTACAGATCAGAACCTATTTACCACAGGTTGTATGGTCATGTTTGTTCTTCATGTCACAGCCTAAAGTATTTGCTTAGGCTCTTACTCTGCCTCCTTCTAGAAATTATTGCAATATGTCTTTTGCAAACCCAATAAGAGAACAGTAAAGAGAAAAAGAAAAATTGGGAAGTTTCCTCCTCTCCAAAAATGCCACAATGAGAACGATCTCCCTGTAGCATGCTCCTGCAGCTTATGGGAGTGCTCATTGTCGCACTGCATCTGAGGGACAGAAGCTGTTCTGTAGGTCCAGTCAACCAGAATTTGCAGTCTTAGCCATCCATTACATCAAATCCATCCACAGATGAAAAGCTCAGAAAGATGCTACAGCATTTTTTAATTAGTAATATTAATGTACTCTCGTTATGCGCACTCACTGTCCTGGATAATTATATATTCAGAACATTATTTTCTTAGTTTGATTCTTCAGGACAAGCAATTAAAATAAGATAATATAACAAAAGTAAAATATCACTGTCTGGTATGTTCCACTGTTCTACAGCTCTAATCTTCCTACCTCAGTTATGTTGACCTAAGAGTTACTGAACAAAGAGCAGGGAGATAAAGAAATTCAAATTCTGTTGTTTTCTACTAACTGAGGAAACAATACAAAATTCTAGTTCCACCACAGTAGGTCCAAGGGTAGCTCTGCCTTTTCTTGCTCACCCATTTAAATATTTAGGTCTTTATAAGGCAAAGGCTACACTAATAGTACATGTTTAAGAAAGAAACTCCCGTAAGGTAAGTATTATCTGCCAGGACAGTGTGTTTTTTTAATATTCTTCAGCATGCAAAAGAAATACATGAATTCATTGTTATATATATATATGTCTTACTAACGGCTGTGGTGGACAGCAAGCAATAACAGGGAGAGGCCAGCACAACAGAAAAATATGCGGACACATCAATTTAAATAAACCAGCACTTGGTTATTATTGCTGGTTTTGAGGCGCAGTCCTGCCAGCTGTCACAAAATGCATAAACAGTTCATAATCTGTAATAGTTCCTCAGACAGCTGTGAGACCATAAGGAACCAACTCTTATTCCTCAAATGAAACATGTTATTGAGGTCCAAAATGGACAGGTATTTCAGAAAACATATACCAAAAATCTAGAGGAAAATTAAGACTTTTTAAATAGAGTTTTGGGTTCCCAAGCAGATAAAACTCAACTTAAAACGCTTATTATCACCCACTCTCCAGAACCCCCCCTAGTTTCCTGTCTCCTCACAACTATATTATGCAGCAAATGAAGGCCGTTAAGAGTCAAGGAATGAAAAAAAAATAACAAACACAGGAAAATCGTAGAAATATTCAGACTATGCAATGTAGCTGCTCGGAGTTGGTGTTTTCCTTTGCAAGAGCTTGTGCAAACATTCTGTTCAATGTCACATCTGTGGGAGTTTGCATCCCCCACATCTCATTTTCAAAAACAAGCTCACACAAACCCTTATTCTCATAATAAACATCCCCAGCCACATCTCACCTACATTTTTCCATGGTGGTGAGTTTAATAAAACCTGGATTTAGCACCATGATTTGAACAAGAATTGTTAAACAGTTTCTTATAAAGAATCCTTTCTTTTTCATCTGCACCCAGAGAGGCACAGAACTGGGGGTCTTACGATACGTGGCATAACAATGGAAAATCAAGTATCTTCTAAAACCAGAAGATCAGCTTAGTGATTCCAGATTGAAAAAACCACCCTATTGCAAGATTAAAAAAAAGCAATGTTTGCACTAACACCTTGTATGTGTAGTATCAAATGGGACAGTTATGTAAAATACAACACAATGTTCAGGAATATTTTCTTTCCATGAACAAATTCTACTTTCTGGACGATACACATCAAAACACCTTTATCTGCAATGTCCACCCACTGGTAGTGCCACACTTGACAATATTCCTTAGACAAGTAGATGTTCTCCAAACACTTGGATGAAGCCAAAGTTTACAGATGCAAACGTTCGGTTTGCAAATAATTAGAACTGCCCTGAAGCTTTTCCACTTGTTAACAACATTCCATCACACTTGTGATTCAACCCTAGTTATTGATTACCAAAGTAACCTCAGAACTATGAGTAGTTTGCTCTTCCAAAATTATCCTTAAATGCATTGCCGGGGAAAAAAGAAATATTAAAAGTTTTCTAGCACTATTACGAAATTGAAATAGAAGAGTTTATTTATGAAAGTCTGCACATCACAGAAAAGCGTTCCATGCCAAGTATCACTTGTGCTCAAGTTCAACCACTGTGTTGCTCTCTCCGAAGCTAGAATTCCTGGTTGTCCAGCCTTTTAAGGAAAGTAGGAACCCCTATATTGTGTTTCTTTCAGCAGAGAAGCTGTAATGAAGCTCTGTCACACTTCCTTGCTGAAGTTTGCAGGGCCTTAGGCTGATCTGGAAGGCCATCTGGAAATCACCACTGATTAATTAGCTGTGAGCCTGGGATGTGAAGGGGGCAGATGGAAGAACACAGGACTTCATTGCTCCCTGCCTTGCAAGAGCTACCAGTTCAATACCCGACCCACCTCAAGGTCCCAGTCTCTTTCCAGGAACATTTAGAAAGCCTCAGATAAGTTTCCACAGTAATTGCCTTTCCCCAGCTGCTTTTTCTCCTAGCTCTGTTCACTGGGATTAGCCTTTGTTATCAGTGCTAACAACCACAATGTCTAAGAACCACAAGGGAAGGGAGCTGACAACACTGGTTTCAGCAGAAGTTCTGCCTTGCAATCCACAGAATTTAGGAAAACCATCTTGGTTTTACATTTATCACTCCTAGATGTATTCCCAAATGTGGTATTTATAAATCTAAATTTTGTCTAATAGAGAAAAAGCATTTGATTATCCTCCTGGCTCCTGTATTTGCACACCAGATTCACTGGCACATGGCACACATCACACACACACGTATTTACTGCCCGTGACTTTCTGGCCAAGACATGGAAGCCCTTTACCAACATCCTGGTGTTATAAGCATCACAAGTAATAAGAAGCAGTTTTAGATTGAGGAGGAGGGAAAACCACTTACCCTCTCTCCATACACTCCAAGT
The DNA here is from genome assembly GCA_013396775.1 of Cephalopterus ornatus. Classification (NCBI taxonomy): domain Eukaryota; kingdom Metazoa; phylum Chordata; class Aves; order Passeriformes; family Cotingidae; genus Cephalopterus; species Cephalopterus ornatus. The sequence continues at coordinate 34,207 of VZRE01004657.1, forward strand.
GGGAAGGACAAGATGAAATTAGTATCGTTATTCTTATGCAAAAAGCAAATTATTCTGTCCTTCTCTCCTTACTATTGTCAGCTACTTCAAAATTAAGACAGACAAGCTAAGAGGTATCTGCTTTGATAAACAGCCTTTTCTGTGCAAACAGCATCATGGCATAACAGCTTAAATTTAAGTCTCACTTCTTTCAAATTTATCACTGATGAAATATGTATGCATGAGTGTCACTGAAAACTGCACTTTCACAGGTTTTCCAAGAAAACTGATCATAACTAATGACTTATGATTAACTTCAAATCAACAACATCAAATGCTGGTAAGAGAGGGATGAAGAATTACAGCGCATTTACAATTAACTTTGAGACAGAATTTAAGACAGTTCTTCAATAAACATGTTTTCAACTACTTCGTTGCACTTGGATTAAAGTGATATTTTGGTCCAGATTAAAATATAAGGGTCAGTATCTGTTCATCAAATCCTTTTTCTGTCTTTACTTAAAAGCCACTGTTTTGAAGCGCCAAACTCCCGACTAAGGACCCAAAAAAAGCTATCTGATATCTGCTCTAAAAAACCCTACATTCCATGCTGAAATCTGAAGAGAGCCAACCTCTGCCTATTTTACCCTGTCATGTTTGCTGATACCAGCTGTGCCACTTTCAACTTGTCAAACAGCTCAATGAATAGCCCTTTTAAATTAAATTTTAAATATCCCAGGAGCAGCCCAAAGGAAGATAAAACCACTATAATATAGTTAGCAAAACCTCTCCAGCTCATCATTATTTTCCAAGTGGGTAAGTCTAGAGACTTTTTTTTTTTCCCAGTAGGGTAAACATTCAGACTCAAATCTGAATTCATACATTAAAGTACTTAAGCTCGGGACTTGTCCATTACAAGGTGAGTTCAAAGTTGCTGAGATTGGCTAACAGTAATATACCATGTGCAAAATCTTGTTTACTTCTTCCTCCTATTCTTCTTTTCTCTTCTTCCTTCTCTGAACCCCTTCAGTGCCCACGTCTTGACACCCTGAACTCTGCAGGATTATGCTGCTTTTGATTTGTGGGGAGAGTTACAATAGTTAATTACAGAGCAGTCTTCTTTGCCTCAAACGTTTTGCATTTATAGGCTCTTGATATAGCCCAGAGCAAGAGGCTAACCCATATTTAATTTGTCCAACACGTTTCTGGTTAAAGTTCCATCAAATGGGTGACTGGAATCCCTCCGATTCAGCTGGAAAAGTCACTTTGAAGGAGGTGTTTATTAGCAACATTCGCCTCAGTCACAACAGGAGGCCCTGAGGGCCTGGGGAAAATCAGTGGTTGCTTATAATAGTCAGACCCGGCCATTCCCTGCGGGATGAAGTGTCAATAATAGGTTAGATATTATGATTCGGGATTGATTTTACAGCGGGTGTAAAATTGAAGCAAATGAGGCCATGCCTTCAGGCGTCCAAGGGCTGTGCTTTGGAATGCCCCGCAGCGTGGCCCCAGCACGGCGGGAGGCAGCAGCAGGGCTCGCCCCACAGCCAGCTGCTCCAGGGCCTTCCGCGCCACCCCAGCCACAGCCTGGAGCTCCTTCCTCCAGCCGCACAGGAAAAGGCACAGGATGCCTGCGCTTTCTTCCATCCTTATGTTGGCTGGGGAAATTCTGGTGAGCGTTTATTCCTCCCTGTAACAACGAACACTTATTTCTCTTTACTCGTAAATGGAAGCAAAGGTTCCTTTTGTTTATTAACAACGATTATTAACAACGATTATTATCCTCTCCTGGTTATTTCATTGTCTCTAGAAAATCTAACAGATGTTGCTCTCAAAAGCATTGATGTTCAAATGCTTCATGAAACTTAAGCTCCTCATTGACAAACACCTCCAAAATTAAGCTTAAATCTTGAAATGCTATAGGCACTTTGGAGCTGAAGTCTCAGTGAATCCCTGAGACAACTCCTTTCCGAAAACAGAGTAGTTCATAAATCACCAAACATTGTCAAAAAAAAAAAAAAAAAAGCTACATTTTTGCATTTTTCTCTGTTGTAATCAGGTACAAATCCACTAGTCCAACTCGACTTATTCCCAGCAATATCAGGTCTGAGTTTCATCAACCCTACATAAAACCTTGAATATGTGAAACTTATTTTCAGTCCCATCTTTTTCTTTCGAGGGAGTTGTGTGGATTTTCTTTTTTTAATTTTATTTTGTTTTCCATCTTGATCCCTTCTCTCTTTGCCTCCTTTACAATCTCCTTCTGTGTTCTTTGCTTTTTTTGGGTTTCTATCTCCATTCAATACTTCCTCATCATCCCTTTTTTCAAAAGGCTTCAAAAATTATTTTTAAGCATGTTAAAACCATCATGGGCAGGGATGTAATCAAATAGATGAAATTGCTCCGAGACTCCTCCAACCTGGCCTTGAACACTTATAAGGATGGAGCCTCCACAACTTTTCTGGGCAACCTGTTCCAGAACCTCACCACGCTCTGAGTAAAGAATTTCTTCCCAACATGTAATCTAGATCTCTACTCTTGCAGCTTAAAACAGCTCCCCCTTGCCCTTTCACTGTCTGAAGTCCCCCCTCCCCTTTTTTATAAGCCTGCTTTAAGTACTGGGAGGCTGCAGTGAGGTCTCCCCAGAGCCCTCTCTTTTCCAGCTGTCTCAGACTGTCTTTGGAGGAAAGGTGCTCCATCCCTCAGATCTTCTTCATGGCCCTCCTCAGGCCCACATCTTTCCTATGCTGAAGATCCCAGAGCTGGATGCAGTGCTCCAGGTGGGGGTCTCATGAGGGCAGGGCAGAGGGACAGAATCCCCTGCTGCCCACTGGATGCAGTCCAGGATGTAGTTGCCCTTCTGGGTTCTGAGCACACACTGTTGGCTCATGTTTGCTTTACATCCATGAGAAGCCCCAAGTCCTTCTCTGCAGGGCTGCTCCCACTGAATTCACCTCCCAGTGTATGCTAACGTCCAGGATTGCTCTGAGTCAGCTGCAGCACCTTGCACTTGGACTTGAACTTCATGAGGTTCTTGTGGACCCACTTCCCAAGCTTGTCCAAGTCCCTTCAAATGGCATCCCTTCCTTTTGTTGTGTCATCTGCAAACTTGCTGAGGGTGCACCCGATCCCACAGTCTGTGTCACTGGTGTGGAAGTGTTTCAGTAGTTGTTAACAGGACACCAGTTACTGATGGATTCTGTGAGCACCACTTCCCAGGGCAACATTCCTGGTGTTTGCCAGCTCTGCACCAGCCCATCACCCAGCTCTGTCCTGAGCTTTCCCACAGGAGCTGGTTGGGTTCAACCAAGAGCAGAGGAAAAGCAGAGCACTCTCTTCATGCATATTTGGAAGTCCCAGGGATAAGAATGCCCATACCAAGTCTGCCATCCAGCACTATTCCACAGACCTCGATGCGGCCTTTCTTCTCACACTGTGCTTGTGTAAGGAAAAAGTGTGTCCTATACTTTCTCTGCTTGTTAAATCTTCGTGGCAAATGTCTTCTTATTCAGTAGCAGCTACTTTACATATATCTTATATTCATCCTCATTCTCCCCTCTAAGCTGCCATGAGACTATGAATCTCAGAGCTGGGGGGAACTCAGTAAATTTTCCTCCCTGTCAGGATTAGGCAAACCTTGAGAAAACAGCACTGGTGTAAACACACATTAGACTTCAGTGTTACAATGAGAGCTGGAAGTAAAACATGGCTGGTTTCACAATTATGATACAAGTATCCTTCTCCTACTACACAGAGGAATCAAACCCCACATCCTCACTTGCCCCCTCACTCCCCACTGTCAGTGCACGTCCTGTACATGAAAGAAGCAGCCCTTACGGGACCAGGATTTGATTTACATCTTCACATGACCAATACATTACACAGTTACTGGAGATGAGTGTTGCCATGTCCTTGGTGCAGCGCTCCCTGATGAAGTGTGCACAACACACACATCTGCTCCAGTCATCCCTGGAAACGCTGGGAGAGCCATATGGTGGGGGCTGGTGGAAAAAAGAGACCAGGGAAATCCTCTGGTTCTGGCAATAGCCAGTACCAAGGGGGATAATGGAATTGAAAACGTGGGATGTTACATGGGGGCCAAGCACAGCAGGAGACTCATTCCAGTGTGAAACCTGATGTGCCACATGAAACGCTGAACTTCAGTAAGTGAAGCTTCTAACCATTGTGTGACATTTCTAGAAAAATAACTCATCAATGCAACCCATGACATTGTGAAACTGTTAAAGTTTCCATGTCTCTTTTTAAAAAAATGTAGCAATTTAAACAGATTTTCCCACTCTCATGAGAAGAGGCAGCTAGGTTTCTACCTGGGATTAGGCTGGCTGACTAACAAATCCTTGAAAATACATTTTATTTTCATAGCTATCCCTGAAGTACAGCTTTGTAGCCAATTTTACACTTAAGTATATCTCAATATGATATGAATCATTTTTCAAGTAAGCTACTAATCTAGTTAGTTATGCTGAAATAGTTTGGAGTATTTTGGCTGAAGGAGATAAACCAGTAATAACTTTCAATTATGTAAAAGCAGTGTATTCAGGTGGCTTCAAAACTGATACTTTAAATTATTAATGTCAAGACTCAGGAACAGCTTTTCAAATTTTGAGTTTGATGTCAAATATATTCCTATTTTATTTGTATTTTTTTTTAAATAGGAGCAGGTAGCAGTGCTGGGTTCTGGTATTAATTACACATGGAAACAGAAAACCTGAAGTAAACCTGGTAGCATTTTAAGAATCCAGCTATTGTGAATTCATCTGGAACTCATTGGGCTACCCCTGGCCATAATAAACTCATGCTGTATTAGCAGTAACATCATATGTACACTAATAGATGCTCTGCTGAGATCAGTATTATTTAATTGACTCAAAGGATTACTTTAAGATCAGTTTTCTTCTTACTGTACTTTTAACATAGCTTTTTCCTGAAGCACAGCTTCCCACAAGACAAAAAGATGACATCAGAAGAAAAACATGCATAAGAAAATACACTAAATCTGACATTTTGGGAAAGCTACAAGAAGCATCAGAATCACACATCTATCTCCCATGTAACATATATTGTGTTTATTTATAGTTTTCTCCGTAGAAATCAAAACACTCAACTCTCCAAAAGCGCACATATGCAGATTCAAGAGAGGTTAAAAAAAGTAAAAGAGACCTATCTTACTTGAACTGGAAAAACGGCACAAACAATCTGTAAAGAAGTACTGAGCAGTCTCATCTGCACACTTCTGCTTTGTCAGGCATGCTAAACAAAAACACAAGTAACATGCAGAAAAGACTTCACTGGGACCAGTAGCACAACTGGGATGTGGTAAGCAATGGAAAAAACAATAGCTTGGATTGGAACTTTCCAGCTTTGGGTTGGTAAGGAAAGATGTTCTTAGCTGTTTGCAACGTCTTGTCAGCTGTACCAGAACACCATGTGATGGGTGTTACCCCTCTGCAGCTTAGGTCCTGTTCACACAGGAGTTTAAGTTTCCTGCCTGAGTTGGCTGCTAAGATGAACAGCATGGTCAGATATCAAGGTTCAGACCCACTTAATATGGTAATATTTAATCATATTAGATATTAAATATAATTATTATTATTATATTAATTATTAATAATAATTAATCTGCACTTCTAAGACTGATGAGGGAAAAAAACCAAAAAACAAAACAGGTATTCCTGAGAGTACTGGTTCAGTGTTGCTGAATAAAACATAAAAAGCAAAAATAAAGAACTGGAAATCTCGCTGCTTGGCACATTTTCATGCCAACCTCAGTAACGCCCTGAGTCAATGCTGTGCCAAAGCACCACTGAAATGCAACCACAGACAAGGAAATGTGTCTTAAAAGGAGGCCTTGTCTCCTGACCAGCCACCAGCCAACTAACTGAGCATGTGGGTACACAATTAAAAGCATATGACAGAATTTCGTTGAAAAAAATCTTGCATTTCCAACTCATATTTCTACCTACTCTCCTCCTCTAGAGATCCTGAAGGAAATAAGGCATCTCTGTTCTCCCTGTACTTTGAAAATAGACTGGATTTCTTCATTTTTACCTCTAAAGAAAGAAACCACTGCAGGAAAGTGAAAAAAACTAAACAGAAGAGATAAATAGAGAATACCTGGTTTGGTCAATCCTGCTTTTCTCAGATAGTATATTCCACCTACGGACAGCAAGCCTTAGAAACCATCAACATTCCTTATGTCAAACAGCTGCACTTTCTTATCCTTTTATTTCAGATTACCATCCTCCCTGATTCTATCAATCACTCGTAGAAACAGCTCTTAGCAGAGTTCAGGGCTGTGATTATAAAATAAATAGTCTAAAGACCTAAGTCAGAACATAGAAAAGCTGCTCTCCTAGGAAGCAGGAGTTAGACACTCATGTATCACGTATATATTTATGACTGAGCCATCCCTCACAACAACTTTAAAGCTCTACCAGACCCCTTCAAACATTTTTATCAGAACAGCAGAGGTCAAAGAGATGTTACATTTCTACAGTTTTCATGAACAGGGAGAAACCTTACTAATGTCCACGTGGGAAGTGGTGTGTCTCAGTCTTTGGTAGATGTCAGCTAATTCACACAGGGGTTGTTATGAATGTCCTAAAGGCAGGCAAAGGTTGAAGGAGGTTTGCAGCTTAGCAGACCTCACTGAATCCACTTCCAAGCCATTCTCTTTGTCCTGTGGATTTTCCAGAATCCATTTGCACAGGTCTCATTTCTCTTTCCTTTTCTCTCTTCATACTATCTGGCAGCACTTCCAAGAAAACAGTTCTTAATACTTCAGTATCACCTCTTTGACAGCGACTGTAATTTAAACCATCATAAAGGTATAAACCTCCCATGAGGAAAGGCCAAGAGAGCTGGGACTGCTTAGCCTAGAGAACATCTCCATCCTTGGAGATATTCAAAAGCCACTTGGACATAGTCCTGGGAAATCTGCTCTAGATGATCCTGCTTGAGTTAAGGGGGTTGGGCAAGATAACCTCCAGATGTCCCTTCCAACCTCAGCCATTCTGTCGTTCTGTATCTCCTTCAAAGTGCTGGAAATAATGTGTGTTATGAATGAGCACATGTTGAACTACATGTGTAACCTTTTCCCTTCTATTACCTGGAAAAGGCACCACAGAAAAAGGAAACCAAATCCACCAGAGCAAGTGTCTGTGTGTATATGTAAATATATATATTTATATAGAAAACCTTGTTTGAGATAGAATATTGCAAAAGCATGTAACACAGTAAATACAAAAGAGGAATACTTAAAGCTTGACTGACTTGTGACAATTTTACGTCCACACACCATGTAAATTTACACCTTTCCTAGTTCCTTACATTATTCAGAGCTTTGTTTTCCATTTTCCTCGGATACGGACAGATTCCGATAACTTATACAATCTGCCAGTGAGCTGTTGTCAATTTTAGTATATACACGATTTAGAGCTGGTTTTAGTTTAATTGACGTTTTGCTTATTTAAAACACAAAAACTGGACACTAAGGAAAAAGCACTCACTTTTAACAGGATCATGGAAATATTAGCAACAGCAGTCCATAAATCACTCAAAATGATTTTAGATTCCCAGAGAACGAACAGTCACTGTGTCAAACAGAATGGAGGTTTGATGGAGAAGGAATGTGTTTTTCTGGGAACAATTATTTTGCTTCGCAAAAATGAGTCCAGTTGTAAAGGGCAACCACATTCCAACATAAGCCTGGTTTCTAGTGTTCCAGTTAATAATACAGTGAGCCAAATATAAGAAAATTCATTCTTAGGCATATAAGTAATTAACAGCACTTTTACCAAATTTTAAAAAAAAAAAAAAAGAGATTGACTCCATGAAATCTCATCTTAGTACTGGTAAAGATACTGATAATTTCATGCTACAAATCTCAAGAGGAAATAAGGAAGATGTGCAGCTCTAATGTCACACTCAGCACCATGCCCTTCTCCACTCAAAGACTGAGAAAAAGGCTAAGACCAGAAAAAGAAAGGTAGGAAAGTGTCATGACAGGGTTGAGTAGGTTGACTGAGACTGCCTGTTTTTAAGAAACAAGAGTGATTTCACACAACAGAAAGACTCTGTAGAAAGAAAACTGAGGTAGCACTGCATAGGTCAGTGTTTTGTGGTCATTATCAACTAACACTGAATAGTGAACGAAAATTAGTCCATGAGCCCTTTGAAAATTAGAACTCAATCAAGTTTTCCAAAATGCTTTTAAAATCACATCAAGAATTGAATTGTGAAGGTGAAAAGTGTGTCCCTGCCTTCTCAGAAGGTCTGCAAAGGTGAGCACTCTCATCTGCACACAAACACAAGCTACTCCCTTGTCACAACAGCTCACACACGAGCTGCTCTGGATCTAGTAGAGTACCTACAGTTGCTTTTTGTGAGTCTTTAGCACACTAAAAGTCTGCTAAATCATTCCTAATCACAATTCATCATCTCAAGAGATGGGGTCTTTTAGCACTGAATTATTTGTCTAAATCTTCAGGAGGTCTCAAAATCCTGTGCAGATTTAGATTTCTCCATTTCACTTTAAAGTCAGTAATTTTCCAGTTCTAGTTGTGCTCAGCTCAGCAGCTGTAAAATTCAGTGTATACCAAGTACACTTACCAGAACAACCCTCTCGAGCAAGGGTGGCTGATGAGCATTGCCCAGACAAACACTCCAACCTTTTACAAATCTATGTTATCTACGGGACTTTGACTCAACGCCTTCTCGGAGTACATGGAATTGAAGAACAGGGTCAGGAGTATAAAAAGAGGTAACATGACACAGCCAATCACAGGTAAGCGAGCATGTGAGAGTGAACACTGTGCTTCCTGAGCTCTCAGTTCTTGCTTACTCCTGAGTGTGCACCCACATGGAGGTCCTGTCTGCCAAACTATTTCTGCTACTGTATGCTTTAAGGTGTTACACAAAGCTCTTGTTTACAGCACTTACCCACCACTAGATGTGTGATGTGTAAAAAACTGCAGGTTATCATCATTTCCCACAAATATTTTATGGTGTTTTTCTAAAGTTGTTCGCAATGAAAATGTCACATAAACAAATGTGACAACCATTATGAAGAAATATTAAAAGAGGTTCTCTGTCAGGAGTTTAATTCAGAGAAGGAGATCCCAGTAAGTTTAAACTTTACCAGTACCGAAAGGCTTACACAGAGTGAAGTTATACGGAAAATAAAGTTCTTGAAACACAAAATAATTTGGCAGCTGGACTGTGGTTCTGTACTCTCTTTGCCAGGTTTGACCACTAAAGCTCAACCTCTTCCTTTTACCTGCTGTCTTCATATCGATTTTCAATTGCCTTCTGTTCTGTGGCACAAATTTAAGAGATGGGATAAGGAATGTTGCCCAGCCAAACTAGTTTAAAACTTGATGACAAGAACATTTCCCTGGGCATGAGAGATGAGCTACAGATACAAAATGTATCCAAGCTTGCAGGACGTGCAAGAGTGACCTGAACCTTCAGGTTCTTGCTCTACCTGTCCACTAACTCTCAGATTACAGCCAAGGACAACCTTGAGCAATAATGCCATGTTTTCACTCAAATCAGACTTTAAGAAAAGGAGACTGTAAGGAACAATTAGCATCAAACTGCTGCTCACATTACCGAGCCATCTGGTTTCCATTTTTACACTCCGGCACTGTCACATCAGGAGGTTTGCATGAGGCCGTCCATTGTGGGAGACACAGGTAACTAGTGGGAATTTTCAAATACTCTTCCACTCTAGTTTTTCTCCTAAAAGTTTTGCCAGTGCTGACTAACACAGCAAGCAGTGAATAGCATGTCCTGCTGGGCTCATTATGACCTACAAAATGAAGAGATTTTGTTCAAATTGTACTAACAAATCCTCTCTTTTTTTTTTCCTAGCTACTTTGCAAATGGTCACATCGTTAGGCCTTAAGTAATTTTTTAAGGGCAACAATTATTTTCCTTTTTAAATATTTCTAATGATAATAATGTGCTTTTTCACAACATACTTAGCTCTTCAGTCATCACAATTCTTAGGCATTGTGCGAGCTTTATTGTCTTCCTTGCAACACCACTGACTGAGCAAGCCCACCGTGGTTATACACCAGAAGTGACACGATTAGAAAGCAACCACAAAACATCAATTCTCATCCAACATGTTGCAATCACACAACAGGATCCTATCAAAATCCCTTATCAAGGCTTATTTACCATGCTACCCATCTTGTGGACCCTTCTGCTCCCGAGCTTCTGATGAGCCACTCATTCTCTGCTGATAAATCTGTTTTAGTGTTCTCTAGAAGGCCCATTTTGAATGCGAAGCTAAACTGTAGTACACAGGCTTAGTAAATCTAAGCTACCTAGAACTCCCTTTTCCATTAATTTATTAATAAAAAACCTTCGGCTGTGACAAGAGCTAAAATGAACTGGATCAACACTCATCTTCCAAGCTGCCAAATTTCAGGTTGGAGGATTAAGTAGTAAAGGGGATTAACTTGTAAAGAGGTGGATTCAGGGAATTCCACGTTACCTGTTACCACTGTAACATGACATCATCCATCATTAAGGAGTTCTCTAAGCAAAAAAAAAAAAAATTCAGGTTTTGTTCTTCCCAATTCTGAAAAAGGATTCCTACCTTCACTTGAAATGTTCAAAAACAACTGGTTCACCTGTCAAAACATCTTTAAGGCAAGCACAGGTAAGTGCCAAAACTGGGCATCAAGTATTTCCTTCATTCTGGAATAATGTTTTTTAAACTAGCAAGAGAAATGCATCTAAAACTTGTCCAAAGTATGTAACAGTAAAACAAACTCGCTGTACTTGAAGCCTAAACCGAAAGGGTACAGATAATGCGTGGGCCTGGTGCCATCTCCTGGTAGTTCAGAGGCAAAGCCATCACAACCTTTTTTTTTTTCCCCCCATCTATCCTTTAGAAAAATGTCATGTGTTCGGGGGAAGAGGAAAAAAAAAACAACAAGAAAAGACACCACCTAATATTCTACAGAAGGAGCTTTCAAAACTCTTAACATTCACAAAATTCACTGTCCAAGGCGACCACTGTCTGGACTTTCAAGCTAAATGGTGTTCTTACGTTGGTCTAAGTAAAGAAACATCCTTTTTTTTTTTTTCATCTGACAGAAGGAAAAAGTATCCAGCCAAGTTAGCCTAATTTCAAAACACATTCAGTGCCACTGATAATATTTAAAATAAAATTGTAAAAATTTCTACATGGTGTTCAAAATCAAGAAGTTCCTTTGAGAAGTCTACTCCTCATATTAAATGTTATAGTGCAGCTCGTACTGACTCCTTTTAATATCAATTTCTTTCCATGAATACTTAAAACTCGAGACAATCTTTCCCAATTGCACCACTCTTTCATTACCTTTGATGAGAGAACACAGTGTTGCTATTTGTTACTCAATTCTATGGTTTATGTTTTAAAAAGTAGCACTAGCCAACCTGAAAATCATTTGGACAGCTGATACAAGGGACTTGCACTTGTCCTGCAAATGTTAATGCTACAAAGACTGCTGAAAGCAAACTTGATCAGCAACAACAAATGCAAAAACAAAAACAAAAAACCAAACAAAAAAACAAAAACAAAAAACCAAGCAAACAAACAAAAACACAAAAACCCACACAAAGAACAAACAAACAAAAAACCCAACAACAAAAAACAAACAAAAACCCCCAAAACATAAAATGAGCTTGGTAATAAAATGTCTGTCAAAAAGTGCAGTATTTTACATTAAATCTAGAGTAAATTCCAGATAACAACTAATCACCAAGGAATTCTGGATGAGAGCTGTAAAGCTCACACACAGCAAGGTGATTTAAAGATAGGAAACTGATTTAAAGACTTGCAAGTTTTAAAAATAGCTCTTTCATAAAGGAGCAGTGATGATACTTGGCTCTGCTGGTGGCCTACCCTACATCTAGAAATTACTCCAAATTGCTTGAGATCTACCAAAAAAGACGAAACTGGTTTCACTGAGGCTTAATATGACAATTTGTTAATACCATATGAGGGCTTTTATAGCAAAGAGAACTTCCATTTCATAGACCCTTTTGCTGTGCTGGAAGGAGAGACCTTGTCCACATTATCCTGAAGGTTAAAAATAAATTAATGATGGCAACGAACTCTACAAGTGAGTTATGTCCTCTAGTTTGCTGAATGACTATGGGAATGTGACCTGGGTTACCTTAAAAATAAAAAACAAAACACAAGATGAAGGCATACCAGTGATCTGGATTGTCCCAGGTTCACTGACAATTGCCATGGAGAAGCAATCACTAAGTGTTACAGAAAAGCCAAGTTAAAAAGGGAACATTTCCTTTCACAGAAAGAGAATTAAAAAAATTCTGTTGTTACATCAAGCTGTAATTGAGACACAGAACAATGACTGAAGAGTTGTAAGAGACTTAAATGAAATACAACTGGGATTTCACATTCTTTATGAAAATTAAGGTTTCAGCATGAGACAATTAAAGCAAGGATAGCCAGCTCCTGGTGTGCCAGAACATATAACTCAGCCTGTCATCTTTTGTTCCTGAGAGCCCCTCGGAGTTGGTCAGGAAGCAGCTGTCAGCCACACAAATCACTAACCTACCGTCTCCCTGCTGCTCTCCTTGCAGGAGCCCCATAACCTTCCTGCTGTCCTGTAGCTGGACATTCCCTAAACACAAACTCCAGGCACCACCATCACACGGAGAGTGCATGGTCAGTAACGTGACAGAAGAATTTGTGTGTCTGTCCCCATCACACCTGACTGCGTTATGGGCAAGTGACAACTGCAGTTTAGTTGCAGCCCAGACAAGCACAGTTCCCTGGGGGCTGCCTCTCTCGGGAGGCATTGGATTCACCTGGCAGAGAAGCTGAGCGACACTAGAGTTTGTAACTGAGAAACAAAGATGAGACAGTCAGAGAACGTGAAGGGAAAAGCAGCAAACACTCACTGTCAAGACAACTAAACCTTCACGCAAGTGAATTTTCAGTGGGGGGAAGGACAGGAACATCTTGATGGCATGGGCAAGAAAAGGGGTGAAGAACATTCCACTTAGAAAAAATGCAAAGGTTAACAAAAAGCAAGTCCGTACTTCATGGACTTAGAAGACTGAATTTATCAAAACTAATGAATTGGCCAAGGACATACAATTGTTTAAAAGACAAAGAGAAAGTTAAGAGTTTAGGAGAAGTATTGAAAATATGTAGTTCTTACCAATTAGATTACGTTGCAGCACATAGAAGAAATGCAAAGAAAACTAGTAATGCACGGCAAAAGGGAATTTATTTCCCTAAAGAGACAGAAAAAATAAAATTTAAAAGTGCAAAGGTGTTGGGTTTGTTGGGGGGGAGAGAGGAGCACATTAGGGCAGAAACCAGCGCTAACTACAGTACAGAACTGGGGATAAAGAAGTGATCCAAAACTGAAATAGTGTGCCAGGTGCAGGAAGTTTAGGATTTGACCAGAGGTACTGAGAATCACCACCCTTCCCAGGTGAATCTTGGGAGAAGCAATGAAGGCACAGTTAAGTTTGTTGTTGATAAGAATATGCACCTGGTCATGGTCCCAACACACCTGCAAGCCACCCAGACCGAAACACAGGGACATCAACTCGGCAAACCAAGAACCACCTGGATTTCTTTCTTCCGTTTGGTTTTAACAGTAAAACAGCTAGAGCAGAAATATGTGAAGTATTAATCAAAAGCTCTACTATTCTTGCGTGGCCTCATGCAACATGGCTTTCAAGCTCTTTTATTTATCACAAAAACGAGCAGCTCTCCAAAAACCTCAGAGGAAGCAAAATGGCTGAAAAGCCAAATGGAGGGGAAAAAAAAAAAAAAAGAGGGTTGAGACCATTTTGGACACATGACTGAGAGCAGAAGAGTACATAAGATTTGAAGCAAAACAGCTGATATTCACAGCTATCTAACTTCTAAAAGCTGGGCTTTGAATGAAAAATTCTTCCATTGCCCCAGGCTTTGAAACAGACCACTCTTACTCAGAAATATTTTATTCAGAAGACTCATTTATAACACAATCACTAGTGAACAAGTCCCAGAATAAAGTTCTCTTGGTTAAATTAAATTATTCAGACTCTTTCAGAACTTCAACACGTGACTCCAGAACTATACCATTTGTTTTAATCACAGCAGCATGAACCTTGAAGCAAACCATATTTCCTCTTGGAGCACAAACTGGAACCAATAGAAAGCCTTAGCTTTTGAGAAAAAGTGTTTTATTACAACAAAATAAGCAATCACACCACACAGTTTTTATCCTCAGTATAAATATTTCTGTTTTGAACATAAGTTCATTTCAAGGCTGATTTGTTTCTTTCAAGGTCCACATGGGCATCTAACATACTGAGGCTTAGATAAGATAGTGTCAGGTAATGCTTCAGAAAACTCACATTGAGGGAAAGATTTCATTTGCAGCTTTTCCATGCCCGGCAAACCCATTCAATTTTCATTTTCTTACTTATTAACCGATTTTTTTCAGCTAATTAGCTGACCACCTACTTGCTACCCCAGTAGACAGCAACTTCCCCCCTTCATACTATTTAAAAACTTCAACATTCATTGTTGTTTTATTCAGTCTCTCTTACCTGTGAACCTCTCCCAGAGCTTTCTCCAGTTGATAGCCACTGCTAGTCCCAGCTCCTTCCCTGGTGCCCCTGTAGTAACAGGATTTAAGTTGTTTGATTCGCTAGGAATTTTCCTTCCCTAAGGCAGCCCAGCGGCCCACGTGCCTCTTCAACTCTTTCTTTTGGTGTTACGACGGATTTAAGGAAAAACTTGCACTTCCTTCTGCCTTCCCAGGTTCTCCCCGCCTGCCTTTTCACAGTGTTTCTGCATAATATACCATTCTTGTTTTGGATACCACTACATGATTTACATAGTGACCACCACCAAAAAAAAAAAAAAAAAAAAAAAAAAAAAACAAAAAAAAAAAAACCACACACACGAAAAATTAAAACCACCCATACGCAACCTATTTACTTAGTTCAGTTCGTACCTGGAACGCGTAATTTTTAAGTTCAAAAGCGCTTTCGCACGGTGGAACGCACTTAGGGGGACCCTGAAACCGGAGTTCCCCACGGCATTCCCGGGGCGAAGCTCCTCACTCGCCCCGCCCAGCAGGTGCGACGGCACCTACAGCCGGCGAGGAGTTTAACGTGAGGAAAAAACTTCTAACACGCAGCTGCCGTGCGACGCACGCAGCAGTTTGTGTGTGTTTTTTTCTCCCCGCGGACAGCCGCCCGGCGCCCCCGCTCCCCCTGAGGGCAGAGCCGGCGGCGGGCGGCGCGC